>CANNZV010003272.1:0-68201 GCA_947561585.1 Caprella mutica
GTGTACAAAGGTTATAGGTAGTTAAACAGTAAATAGGTATACCACCATTCCATAATGGAACTCTGGTATCTTGTTTAATTAAATAATGATTATATAGTATACTACACCATCCCTAGGATTACTAAATATGGTGACACTACCTAACACTAGGAATAGTTTGACAAAACATAAATAGAGTGGATTATATTTATATCAATTTCTTTTTTTTAATCATTGTACTTTTCCATTAGTAGAACTTAGTTAGGTAGGTACTGTAGATAGTATAATTTAGGGTTATTATCAGTACATGAAATTCAATTATTCTGGGACACCCTGTATATAGAATGATAACCGTTTCTCTCTCGCATCATGTTGTGGTTTTCAAAATTTCTCAAATTACTAATAAAAAAAAAAACAGTGAAACGTTTCTATAGCTTGGAGTAAGCCTGATTAGTGATAGTGATTCTCTCGCTGCGTTTAGTGATTCATCTTTTTTATCTCTACCATGTTAATAATTTTTTTGCGCTACTTGCAGTTTCGAAGGATAGCGCTAGGGTTATGCTCTTCAACTACGAGGTCTTAGATTGTTGTCCAAATTAGGCTGTTTTTCATCAAACTCCTTGGTAAATGACTGTATTCTCCAGAGTAGCTTTTCCGTATCATAAGCTTTGTCACTGACAGTTAGGTGACTTTGCTCATGGAGCCACTTTCCTTTCCGACTGCTTCTTCCAGTCCCTTGTATACAATTTCCTTTTGACGTCAGCGATTTGCCCGTAGGTTCCGAAACACAACTTAAACACCTACTAATTTAATTAGTTGTATCATGTATGGTTATATGGATACTAATTTGATGCTCCAAAGTACCTTTTTTGGTAGGATTTATAACATTTATCTATCCCTGTATAGACTCGGAGAGTGTAGAACCATATCAGTATCACTAAGGTATACTATAGAAGCATGGGGATATTGAAGATGTAGTTATCCGAAAAGGTAAATCAATGAAAAAATCATTCATGCACATGCAGCAGCTTATCTATTAACCCTCTATCGTTAATTATTTCGACTAATAGAGTGTCCATTTTCGTAACTATCAACCTATCACGAAATGTAACGAAACCAGCATCAGCACCGTTGAACACATATTTAGGAGAGAAAATGATGAGAGGGCAGTGAATGAACATCATAAAGCGTTAGTAAACCGTATAGTTTATACCCTACTTCATTTAACAGTATAACCCTAGCTATTTACTCCAGGATAAAGTAACAAATAGGGTATGGTAATCAGCTGATCGAATCTAGTTTGACGTGACCACCGGATGACTGGAAATGGCGACTCTGACCACACTTTGAAACATGGGAAAACTTACTTAAACTTAATCACATCTAAATTTAATTTGTTTCTTATCAATTACTAACTAGCGATTGGTTAAAATGTATTTCCATTATTTTTTTACTTAACTGTTATTCATAGGAACTGCAATTGAGCAGCTAACTAGCACTAGTTTATGCTCATAAGTAGCATATGTTCAAGACCCTATTTTTTATAAATAAGTTAAGGAAATGAACAATAAAAACATTCCTGAATTATATCTATATATTCAACTTTGAGGTTCAATCGCCATTTTCACTTTTCTTTTCCACGAAACCCTTATAAAATGACTTTAAACTTCTCGATATTAACATGCAAATACGAGGAATTATGAGCTGCTCGGTCACAAATAAGAAATGTGTTGTTGTGGTGACGTCAAATTTTTGTGTCGTCTACTAATTATACAACTTACATCAGTAGGTGGCGCTGCATTTGAGAATTAATTAAATTAATCATTTAAATAGGATTTCGAAAAATAAAATAATATTTTATTCCATTATTGATGTCCCTTTATCGATTTATCAACATTAGAGAAAAAGCTTGTCTAAAAGTTCCCTTTACTCTACTCGAAACACATAATATTTTCACCTCAAATTTTTTGAACATATTTATAGACAGGCAAGCAAAGCTAGACAAATTTTAACGTTTTTCATTTTTTTTAAATTCTAACGTTTATTTATTTATTCAGAAATATCTGTTTTTTTACAGATATCTAAATTGATGGTCATAAGTGATAATCTTAAGAAAATGGAAGACCTCTCGGATTTTCAAATAGGCCAAATTGTCGATGCTCGCATGGCAGGCGCCAGTGAAACAAAAACTTAACTATAACTATTATTATATTAATAGATATTAATTAATTATTATATTAAAAAGTATAAGATGGCTTTTTTCAACTACAATTCAATCGAGATTATAGAGAAGTCAATTTTCAAAATAGGAATAAATAAAATTGAATGTGAGAATTGATCATACCATTTTTTAACAAAAAAGTGAACCAAATCAAGGTTCAACTTCCAGTTAGATTCAAATAGCTAAATAAATGTAGAGGATTGTTTATGTAGAGGATTATAGTAAATATTTGCATGATTTGAAGGGGCAGTAAACACTCTGAAAGAAATTAATTATATATAATACATACGAGAGTTCATTTGTCTTATACAGGAAGCCTCGCTTTAAGTACAACTCGCTTTAACAAAAGTTGTACTTATTTTGAGTCATGATTCGAAATAAGAACCGTTCGTAGACATAGAAAACGGAGACATTTTTTTGTGATTATTTCACGGTAACTAAAAAAAATATTAAAATTATAATCCAGATAAGGTTATTAGAAGCAATTGGTTCAGAAATTCAACATGTCCTATTTTAGGGTAATTTCCGAGTTATCGCACGGTTCCATATTTTCGACCACGTAGAAATCTTTATATAACAATCATTATTTAACTTTTATTTCAATTGGTATCCATGATACCAATTAGAATAGAAGTTAAATAATAATTATAATATTTTCTTTTCTGACGTGTCCGAAATAGTAGAACCAACCAATAACTTGGAACTTAGTACCCTACTACCAAAAATATTTCATAGAGCATAAAATTGATGTTTGGTAAATGTAGAATAATAATTATAGAAATCTAAGTATCTATCAATTACCCACCTATACTGAGTGAGAGTTAAGCTATGGATGGATTTTAAAACATTTAGTAAATGCACGACTTTAAACTTTATCATCACAGTCACAAACTATGAAAGACTGTATATTATTATTAATATGCTTATATACTCTAAAACAAATTTTCTTTCTATAACTCATAGAAAATGATATATAGAATCGAGGAGTGACAATTATAAATTTTTTATTACTTTTATTCGCTTTAGTTACCGTTTAGTAACTAAACTGAGTCGTGATTTGGTAACTAAAGCGGGGGATGCCTGTATATATAAGTAACACCCCAAAAAAATTATTATTTATTTGGTTATAAGTCCAGTGTTCAACGCAAGGGGCGCTGCGAATTGTTATTGTTTACATTCCTGATCAGCTGTTTTAAAATGAGAAGCAAGAAAAGTTTACCTTATATGAGGGTTTGAGAAAAATAAAAATATTGTAATAATTTTATCTTTTCTCAGTAAATATTATCCATTATTATCCACAAGACCCGCAAGAATGGTTCTTTAGCGTATAGCTACGCTAAAGATTAACTTTATAGAAACAATTTATAATTTGAAGAAATAATTTAAAGGTAGTAAATACAATGTAAGGGTAGTATGACGATTGTGTACGGATGTACGTAATTATTTCGGTCAATCTTTTATTTACAATTGACATTTGTAGCTCTAACTTACATCAGTAGGTGGCGCTGCATTTGTGAATTAATTAAATTAATCATTTAAATAGGATTTTGAAAAATTTAATAACATTTTATTCCAATATCCCTTTATCGAATTATCAACATTAGAGAGAAAGCTTGTCTAAAAGTTCCCCCCCCCCTCCCTTTAAATTTCAAGTCATAAAATGATTACGTTAGTTTGGTAGAAATTTAAAAAATGAAAAGGTTCATGTAGGTCCCCCCCCCCCCCCGCTCCATTCAGTTTTTATAGAGGCGGTTCTTCTAGCTAAATTACTAGTCAAGCGACTCTCCTATTGGTCAATCAACTTGGAAAGTCCTCGCCCCCTTTCTTATCAAAGTTATTTAAGACTGTTTACTTCATATTCTTTACACATTCATTGATCTAATCCTCCATAGCAGCAACATGTACCCGACGGAAAAACCCCTGTCACTACCGGGGGATCGTATGATGTAAGTTAAACGATTCTTCATATTTTAAAGAACTTCTATTTTCGAAATTATTATTAAAGTTCTCAAGATTTCTCTTTGTAGAATAGCTGCTGTTTCTTATGTAATATTTCACGAATTACATTTTAAAATGCTAAAGGCAATCAGTCCAGTAAAAATGAACATTTTTAGACATGAGGTTGTAGAAATTAATTAGCGTTGTTTGTCTATTTCAATTGAATAAGGGCTAAAAACTTACTGTAGAGATGCTGTGAATAGGCCGGCCACACAATCACGCTGATATCTAAATAGAATTAAAAAAAAAAACTTCATTTAAATAAAAACCTTATTTATAAAAAACTGAGCTAGTCTAAATTAGAAAATCTTTGTCATACTTTCATGAATGTTCGGTTCCATCAATAATTAAGTCATTTTCCAAATTTATAATCTTATATACATCGCTGAATTACAAATTATCATTTCAATCCAAAGATGAAATACTTTAATACTGCTCCAAACTCATTACCAATCTGTCCACAAGTATCTTGTTTGGTGTTAGCATCCAAATTCTCTCATGACGTTTGCTCCATAAACGTCAGTTTAATATACAATTTTTTTAAATGTTTTATATTTTAATAAGTCTAAAAGTACTCCTATTCTT
Organism: Caprella mutica; assembly: GCA_947561585.1. Classification (NCBI taxonomy): domain Eukaryota; kingdom Metazoa; phylum Arthropoda; class Malacostraca; order Amphipoda; family Caprellidae; genus Caprella; species Caprella mutica. The sequence continues at coordinate 4,784 of CANNZV010003272.1, forward strand.
GATTGTATTTCGGAAGACATTAACTATTAACTTCACACATAATATTTAGAATATCCTTTTGATTTTAGTTTGACAAACAGTTGTCCTATGTTCGATCTTATATAACACTATATTTTTCTGACTGCACTTAAATTGAACTGTTTAACCTATTTGATGAAGTGCCGGAAGCTTATAAGCTGGTAGCTTATATTAATTACCTGTAACTTGTTTTGAGTTCTTGCAATCAACTTGCCTAACTATGTGAAAAAACAACCCAGTGCAATTATTTTATCTTCTACATTTTAGCTGATAAGAATCTGTTCAGCAAACCCAAAATTTTTTATGCTATACTATAATAAGATTATGCTATATGATTAACTTGTAGCGGTCAACTTTCCATTTCTTCTCACCAAACCCACAAGTAAACTAATTGCCTTAAAGAAACTATAGTTAATTGCTTAAAGTAACTAATTACTGATATTTCTTATTGCAGGCCTCTCTCCATCGGAGAAGTTAGAGAAATGGAAATCTTGAGAACTTGTAGCTGTTTTATATCTCTTGATTATAGGAAGAAAATCACCATTTGTCCTCCAGGAAAAGTTGCAAATACTATGAATAATGTACACATTCTACAATGTACCCAGCACGGGAACCATATGATAAAATACCTGAAGTTTCAGAATATCAATTGGGACTCTAGTTCCTGTACCCTAGGTGAAGACATCATGGTGAATATGATCTATAATGCTATACTAAATATAGGCATAGCGGAACATGTTCGCTGTTGTTGTATTTTCTCAAAGGACTTTCGGAGTAGTTACGTTTATGGCGAAATACAACGTATAAATCCTTGCTATTGCAGAGCACATTTTAGTATAATGGCCATGATTCATCCGCTTTTTACATATAGACAATAAACTTTTTTGAAGAATAGACGCTACTGTATTGAGTGTACAGTCCCCATCTACAGTCATCTCGTCCCCCCCCCCATCTACAGTCATCTCGTCCCCCCCCCCCCATCTACAGTCATCTCGTCCCCCCCCCCCATCTACAGTCATCTCGCCCCCCCCCATCTACAGTCATCTCGCCCCCTCTTCTGTATTTTAATTTTAATATGGTTTTAGGTTTTAAGTTTCATTTTAGAATAAGTTATTCAGTTTTCCTAATTTTTCTTATCAATTAATGACCTAACGTTTTTACAAACTGGAAAGAAATTTTAGTTTTTACATTTTTGTTATTTAATTGTTCATCGCAATAAATATTAATGACTGATATAAGCATTATTTTCCCCATTATTATACATTACTCTGCGGATAAACTGATCCACAATTGGGACAAAATTAATCAAAATAATATCCCATTTCATCGAAAAAAAAAATGACTTAAGACTAGAAATAACTACTGGGTCAGAAATTTAATTAAATATGGATCTTGTCAATTAAATTTCATTATGTTTAAATTCATACTCTCTTCATACTAAGTGATGTATAAAATAGCCATGACATATGAAATTTATAATATAATTTAACTTTTTAAATATAACTTTGGGTACCGAAATGTTAAACGCTACTTGCAGTTTTAGAGAATAGCGCTAGGGTTATGTTCATCAACTACGATGTCTTAGATTTTTGCATTCGGTAGACTCGTAGGCTTCATTTACTATCACCTCTTCATTTTCCCCTTCTATTCGTGAGCGCAGTCACCGGTGTTTATGTCTCTTTTCGTCACATTCATTGGTAAGTGTCTGTATTGACTGAGTAGCTCTTCTGCATTCATGAGCATTTTCACTAGCGGTTGAAATGCAATTTTGTTAGATAATAAAAAATAACTTCCTTTTCACTTTGGCAGAGTTTTTATATCTTAGAGGCACGAAAACTAACTATTAATCAACCAAAAGTAATAGCTAATCAATAGGTTTGTTAAAAAAATATTAACTCTTTGTCTAAAGATTCAAACCATTCATAGAGGCTGACACTCTTCGTTAGTTTGGAATCTAAAATAGTTCAGGTTTGTAAATCTTAGTGACACTGTGATCTAAAACACGAAAATTGAAAGTTCAAGTATTCTAGGAATCACAAAGAGAGTTTGCAGATTCTGTTCAGGGTTCACTGTTCAGTCTGATAAAATTTAAGTTAAATTCCAATCGTCTCATAAAATTTAACCTCTTTAACTAATGGAACTTTTAAATCTCATCAAATGTTTAACATAGGTGTTTACATTGAATAGAAAATGTATCCACTTATTTTATATACGGGTGTCCGCAAAAGAAGTAGCCGATTTAAAATGGTTGTAATTTGCAAACTATTATTGCTAGATGATTGAAATAGGTTTATTTCAAAGATAAGATTTCCAAGTTTTATTTCTTAATAAATTTAGCATTACATGACCACCACCAGACTGAATAATCTTGAGATGAAAAACATTTTTTTTTATCACATTCTGTATAGAGTATCAATTAGCATGGGTTCTTGATGGTATTCCATTTAAAACAGTGGCAACTAAATGTGTTACATGACATGTTAAGATTAAATGAACTATAGTTTCTTTTCTATATCTCAGCAGAAAAAATTCTCACTGATTTCGTTTAATCATCGATAATTAAATTTCTCTAACCATGTTAATGATGTTTCTATCCTTGCTGTATTTTCATGGCCTGAAATTCGTTTAGCCCCCAGGGGCTCTATCCTGAAGCTGTCTGTGGTGAATGGAAGAGAAGGGGGGTGGCGTCCCTTGGGCCCCGAACTGTTGTAATTTGGATTATAGATAGTCTTTTTTTCATTTTTACCGTGTTTATCATTTTTTTAACGCTGCTTGCAGTTTTAGAGGATAGCGCTAGTGTTATACTCTTCAACTACAAGATCTTAGAATTTTGTGTTAGGTAGGCTCGTAGGCTTCATTTACTATCACCTCTTCATTTTCCCCTTCTATTCGTGAGCGCAGTCACCGGTGCTTGTGTCCCGTTTCGTCACATTCCTTGGTGAGTGACTGCATTCTCGGAGTAGCTTTTCTGCATCCATGAGCATTGTCACCGACGGTGGTAGGTGACTTTGTTCATGGAGCCACTTAACTATCTGACTGCTTCTTCTAGTCCCTTGTACTTAATTTCCTTTTGACGTCAGCGATATGGCCTTTGGTTCCGAAGCAGACGTTAAACCCCTACTAAAAAAAAAAAATTAAATGAATTTCTTTTCAAATTATGGACTGAACCGTGGACATATCACGTGTGAGAAAGTATAATTATTTTTTATGATAATGTTCCATATCTTGCCTAAAATCAATAAATTGTAGTCATCACGGGTACAATTTTAAACATCTCCACAAGGATGAGTTTTCTCTATTCCACTGTTAATTGTGCCAATTTCTTGGGATAATAAACCGATAATGAAACTAAAGCTTTATAGATGTCCTATATATCTCCTTTACGTATGAACGAAATAAAACCAAATTTAGGATTCTTTTTTTTTAAATGATACCTATTTCAGTCTTCCAGCTATAATAGTTTATAAATTACAGCCCTTTTAAATCGGCCATTTTTTTGAGAACCTATACTAATACTCTATAGAAGAATAAAATAAAAAAGATCATTTTTCGTCTTGATAATTCTATAGAGTCTAGCGGTGGTCATGTGATACTAAATTTACCATCAAATAAAACTTGGAATTCTTTTCTTTAAATAAAACTTTCCAAAGTCAAATATCATTCGGGAAAAGCTTTGGGTGGTTCAAAATCTAAAATCATTATGTGGCATATATATAACATATACTTTTATGCTAAATTCTTAATGCCAGAAAATAATTAAATTGAACAAATTTATACATAAGTTAGTGTTTTTCTAATGTCCTGCCCAGAGGACGGTAGGCGTTAAATGGCTAGAAACTCACACTGTAGAATTGCATATGTTCCAAACATATTTCTAGCTTGAAATAATTTATTGAATGATATGCTAGCTGTATACCACCTAGTAACATACTAACCCTGACTTCAAAATATCACTTTAACAGTGTCTGACTACAGTCAGACAGACAGACAGAGACAAGGAAGGTTTTTATGTGGCTAATTTCTCTGAATGTATATCATTTATAGTAATAGCTACTCGACTCTTTTTCATGTAAGTAAATATACTGTAGCTATCAAATTAGGTACTAACATCAGAATAATTTCTTATCCATACTGCCAGCAGCTTGTCAATTGAGTGCGCGTATAATTAGGTTAGTGTGACGAACAGACAGACAAAAGCCTCTCTTATTATAAATATTCGATGAGTTGGGATTTGTGTCTCACCTTCTTCTACAGTTATCTCACCCCCCATCTACAGTCATCTCACCCCCATCTACAGTCATCTCACCCCCATCTACAGTCATCTCACCCCCATCTACAGTCATCTCACCCCCCATCTACAGTCATCTCACCCCTCATCTACAGTCATCTCACCCCCATCTACAGTCATCTCACCCCCATCTACAGTCCTCTCACACCCCATCTACAGTCATCTCACCCCCATCTACACTCATCTCACCCCCATTTACAGTCAACTCACCCCCCATCTACATCAATCTCTTCCCCATCTATAGTCATCTCACCCTCATCTAAAGTCATCTCACCCCCCATCTACAGTCATCTCAACCCCATCTACAGTCATCTCACCCCCAATCTACAGTCATCTCACCCCCCATCTACAGTCATCTCAACCCCATCTACAGTCATCTCATCCCCCATCTACAGTCATCTCACCCCCCATCTACAGTCATCTCAACCCCATCTACAGTCATCTCACCCCCAATCTACAGTCATCTCACCCCCCATCTACAGTCATCTCAACCCCATCTACAGTCATCTCACCCCCAATCTACAGTCATCTCACCCCCCATCTACAGTCATCTCAACCCCATCTACAGTCATCTCATCCCCCATCTACAGTCATCTCACCCCCCATCTACAGTCATCTCAACCCCATCTACAGTCATCTCACCCCCAATCTACAGTCATCTCACCCCCCATCTACAGTCATCTCAACCCCATCTACAGTCATCTCATCCCCCATCTACAGTCATCTCATCCCCCATCTACAGTCATCTCACCCCCATCTACAGTCATCTCACCCCCCATCTACAGTCCTCTCACACCCCATCTACGGTCATCTCACCCCCATCTACAGTCATCTCACCCCCATCTACACTCATCTCTCCCCCATTTACAGTCAACTCACCCCCCATCTACATCAATCTCTTCCCCATCTATAGTCATCTCACCCCCATCTAAAGTCATCTCACCTCCCATCTACAGTCATCTCAACTCCCATCTACAGTCATCTCAACCCCATCTACAGTCATCTCACCCCCAATCTACAGTCATCTCACCCCCCATCTACAGTCATCTCAACCCCATCTACAGTCATCTCATCCCCCATCTACAGTCATTTCACCCCCATCTACAGTCATCTCACCTCCCATCTACAGTCATCTCACCCCCCATCTACAGTCATCTCACCCCTCATCTAGTCATCTCATTCCACACATACAGTCATCTCACCCCCATCTACAGTCATTTCACCCCCCCATCTACAGTCATTTCACCCCCCCATCTACAGTCATCTCACCCCACACCTACAGTCATCTCACCCCCCACCTACATCAATCTCTTCCCCATCTGTAGTCATCTCACCCCCATCTGTAGTCATCTCACCCCCATTTAAAGTCATCTCACCCCCATCTAGTCATCTCACCCCCACCTACATAAATCTCTTCCCCATCTGTAGTCATCTCACCCCCATCTGTAGTCATCTCACCCCCATTTAAAGTCATCTCACCCCCATCTAGTCATCTCACCCCCACCTACATAAATCTCTTCCCCATCTGTAGTCATCTCACCCTCATCTGTAGTCATCTCACCCCCATTTAAAGTCATCTCACCATCTAGTCATCTCATCCTAAACGTCGAATGATCACTAGTTGAAAGTACATTTTAGTGATGACTCGCCCATATTGATAAGAAGTTGAAACCTTATTGGAAGATGAAGAGAGCGCTCTAATAGGCTGGCCTCTACACAGCCCTGACCAAAATCCAATTGAGAACGTTTGAAAACTATTTGGAGATTGCCATGTCAGCACTAAAAGAGCCAACTGCCAATAGAACATTGGTTCTCATAGGGACCGAAAGGGGCTCGCAGCCCTCGTAGGTATGGGTAAATGAATCTACCCAGAACGGACATTCAGTCATTTTAGAAGACTGTGAAAAAACTTTAATTATATATAGTTTTCAATATTTAGCTTCTTAATCATATGTTCCGATGTGGAATATATTTGGGACCTGCAAACTTACTAGGTAACATTGAGATGTGGGTTCGATATTTCAATGTTACATAGGTTAATACATGTATAGCTAAATATTGAGTTTACAGACGTTTCGTCAACAGACGTTTCGTCAACAGACGTTTCGTCGACAAATTTTCGTAAAGGGGATATTAACACACTGTAATGTTACAAAACATGTACTTTAACAGAAGAATGTATCAAACGATCAAATTACAAAATATAATAATGGTAAGGAGAAAAACTGTTAATTAGATTTCAGTCGTTTTCTACTTCAATAGTAAAGCAGATTTACTCAATAATAACAAATTATTGTAAAATAATTTGATAAATTGTAAATGCAAGACAAAATACATCGTACCAAATAATGAAATCATTGAAAACTGTAGGACTAAATCTACACACAGAAAACTTCTTTCTTAAATTGAATTCTTTGTGTATAAGTAGCCTCGTGTCGCAACTGCATGTTAATTAATATCTTGCCGTGTTGGAACTGTTGGCTCGGGTAAAGGTGTCTTTGCGAGTACTTTGAGCATATTGATAATAATACCTTAGTTATTAATACCTTAGACATGATTCGAATTTATAATCTAATGGTAATTCCTCAAATATTTCATTTTCTATGAGTTAGAATAAAATTAAATTATTTTGAGTGCACCCCCAGGGGCTCTATCCTGAAGTTATCTGTGGTGAATGGAAGAGAAGGGGGGTGGCGTCCCTTGGGCCCCGAACTGTTGTAATTTGGATTATGGATTGTCTTTTTTCATTTTTACCATGTTTATCATTTTTTTAACGCTACTTGCAGTTTTAGAGGATAGCGCTAGGGTTATGCTCTTCAACTACGAGGTCTTAGATTTTGTGTTAGGTAGGCTCGTAGGCTTCATTTACTATCACCTCTTCATTTTCCTCTTCCAGCCGTGAGTGCAGCCACCGGTGCTTGTGTCCCGTCTCGTCACATTCCTTGGTAAGTGACTGCATTCACGGAATAGCTTTTCTGCATCCATGAGCATTGTCACCGACGGTGGTAAGTGACTTTGTTCATGGAGCCACTTTCCTCTCTGACTGCTTCTTCCAGTCCCTTGTATTTGATTTCCTTTTGACGTCAGCGATATGGTCTTTGGTTCCGAAGCAGACGTTAAACCCCTACTAAATTATAATTATATTTTAGTGCTCGAGTTGGCGTATATTTCGGTATGTAGTCAGAATCAGCTGATGAAGGATCAAAGTAGCGAATGAATTATAGTTCATTCTGTTATAAGGACTACTACTTTCTGAACCAATAGCTTCTAAAGGGCCGTACACACGTAGGGTTTTTTAAGTCTTTCCACCAGACTTTTTTCTAAGCTCCATCTATTTTTTCCACAAGAATATAAGAAAAAACGATATGATTATTATTTATTTTAGTATATAGTTTTTTCTTATATTCTTGTGGAAAAAGTAGGAGGAGCTTAGCAAAAAGTCTGGTGGAAAGACTTAAAAAACCCTACGTGTGTACGACCCTTAATAAGCTCATTTGAATAATAACATTGCTTATTGGTTACCCTGAAATGAAGATCATAATAAATGGTCTCAGGTTTTTATGTCTACGTACTGTGATAACTTTGAGACGTGCCTCAGAATTATTTTAATTTTTCAACCGCTAGGTTTTTGCATAATTTGTCGCTGGACCACAAATCCCATCATGTGGCCCTATATATCTTCATTCTTTTTGGGGATAGTAGAATATATTAGTAAGTTTATAGATTAGTCTACACTGAATAATTACAGGTAATGAAAGGGCATAACGGTTGATAAAAATGAATATCAATAGTTGATATTTTAAATAACATGATCATTAAAAGCACTAAATGGTCTTACAAAATTAAATAGTTTATTGTTTAACGTATCTCTGAATTTAACTCAGTCTAAATTATCTGACATAGCCAAGCACAAAATGTAATATGCTGGAATATATAACACACACTTGTTGCGAATAAAATTCTGCTGCCAAAGGATGAAATCATGAGTTCAAAGATCTTTGGGTCAAAAAAGAATCTGTCTGGTTTTCAGTTGACCTGTGGCATTCGCCGCGAGAGGTGGTGGTGGGGGAGTGCTCTTGCGATGCCTCTTTCAGTGTATTCAGTACATGTTAGCAATGGCCAGGACTAATTGATTTAAAAGGTGATAGAAGTATGAAAATATTTATACCTTGTGCAGTGGAGTTACTTGGTATAATAATAAGCATTTAACATAACATTATGAAGAATTTTAAGATGGGATTATTGGTTCAGTAGGTATCTTTAATATTTCCTAAGTAAACTTCTGTTCTACGTATCATTGATACATTGTCCATTAAAATATTCCTGATATTGGTGATATTACCTATCAATAGTATAAATATTTGAATAGTCATGTACCTAGGTGATGATTAAATTACCACTATATATTGATCCTTAAATTTCATAAGAATTCAGAGATTTTGCTTTCTCATCACAAATGTTTATGATTATATTAATTCCGAATGGAATTTATATGAAAACAGTTTCAGTGTATTTTAATGAGTTCGCTTTTAAAATTTATTTAATAACTTTTTGAAATCATAATTTTCTGAAATTTAATCACACCAGTTAATTTAATATTTACCACATAACTATAATTTACCTCTTAGATGGCAATGAGCATTCGTAGTTGAATGTCTAAGATGGTCAAGTTTTTATTTCTATCATAACGAAATTTTCTTTTTTAAGTTTGACTTATAAAATGATTATGAAGCTATGCTCTTTTATCGATATTTACAGGGCCAAAATATAGCAGGAAGGTAATGAACTGTCGCAATTAACCAGAACCAATGCAAATATGAATGTTCGAGTGTTGTTTGCTTATTTATATTGTTCAAGAAGGAAATTTATTGCCAATGAATACTTTCATTAACATTTTATAAGCTAGATAATAATATAACAATCAAATTCTACACTAACAATATATCAAGATTTGCGTCTCTTAGATACAGCCATGAGAGCAATGAAGTCCTAAAAATAATTATATAAGGTTACGTCAGCGGACCGGTTTGGGGGATTTGGAGGGGGGTGGGCTTCACTCCTCCCCTCTCCTTCTCATCGTGTCTTCGATTACTCAATGACATAACAAAGGGTTATTTATAAATAAAACTGATCCGTTTCTGTACGTAAGAATCTCCGTTCATGACCGTTCTGTTATCCTGGTCCGCTCCGGTTATTGTATGGATCCAATATTTACCTTTTCTAAAAGCTATGTATTATATTAACATTCCTTACTCTTAGATTTAGGAATATGAACAATTGCAAGAGGGGTAATATCTCAATTGACGGACATATACTCTGCTATAGGGACTAATTGCGGACCTGCAACTTTAAGTAACTTTTTCTAAAGAATGAGTCTCTAAGTCTTGAAGAACCGAATTGAATTTAAAATGTTTCATATTAAAAGAAGCTGGTTTTGCAGAGTTTTATTTATTTATGAGTTTTTAGAAGCAATACATTTTATTATGTTTCTGTAGTTCGAAGCCGAAGTTAGTTAGTGTGCCGCAATTTACTCGCTTTACCCTACTCTTGGACTCAGCAAATATCTCTAATGAACAAGTCTCGCATTCAGGAATTTTACTTGGAGTAGTTTGTAAGAAAAACTATCGACACTTCCCTTAATTGAATTTCTTTTTATTGCCTAATAAAACCTACCAACTCATTATTGATATTATTCTATTTGGTGCTTTTATTATCATTGTTGTGATATAGAATATATTAGAGTATGACATATTTTATTTTGCAGGTTGCGGTTTTATTACTAATATTTGTAGCTTCCAATGTAAAATGTCGGTGTAGTGAGTAAGGATCAACATTTTTTCCATTCACTTTACTAAGTTATAGTAAGATTAAACGTTTCCACTCTTTATTTATAATTTGACTACAGAATATGTAAAAAATAACTTAGGGAAAAATTTAGAAACCATTTAGTTCTCGGCAACACTGAAACTCGATTAGGCTGAACATTAGATACGAAAGAAAATGTTTTCTTTTTTGGGCGAGTTTAGTTACATTCATCCTGTAAAGAAAAATGAGACTATAGAGACTAGTTAACTCACATTTGTCTACACGCAGTTTAATTAAGTGTACCTACTATTTTCATTGACTGTGTAATTTATTAATGTAAGTAATATAGAAAAGACACACTTAGGTACTTATTTATCACCATTTTAATTATCACCATATGTTGTAAATATGTGGTCACTTAAGTCAAATACTTGAATTGATTTTTTCCGTTTGAAAAAGGATTGAAGTATATTTATCATATATTATAATATATTTAATCCCATTTTAAAGTGTCGTGAATCTCTCTCCATTTTAGTCATGGTGACATAGAAACAGTCAAATTGTAAATAAATTTTAATTTCACAGATAAAGGATGTATTGGACTTCTTTCTATTTAGAATTTATATAATGAAATACCAACTTGTGAAAATTGGTTCGAAAATTCGGTATTTCCCTTAAATGATCTGATAAACTCTTTTCTATATTAGAACACATGTGTACGCTAACGTTAGTCATGCACAATAATTGTGAAGTTTTTTTGTTGTTGAAAAAAAGCCCCCAGGGGCTCTATCCTGAAGCTGTCTGTGGTGAATGGAAGAAAAGGGGGGTGGCGTCCCTTGGGCCCCGAACTGTTGTAATTTGGATTATGGATTGTCTTTTTTTTCATTTTTACCATGTTTATCATTTTTTTAACGCTACTTGCAGTTTTAGAGGATAGCGCTAGGGTTATGCTCTTCAACTACAAGGTCTTAGAATTTTGTGTTAGGTAGGCTCGTAGGCTTCATTTACTATCACCTCTTCATTTTCCTCTTCCATCCGTGAGTGCAGCCACCGGTGCTTGTGTCCCGTTTCGTCACATTCCTTGGTAAGTGACTGCATTCACGGAGTAGCTTTTCTGCATCCATGAGCATTGTCACCGACGGTGGTAAGTGACTTTGTTCATGGAGCCACTTTCCTCTCTGACTGCTTCTTCCAGTCCCTTGTATTTAATTTCCTTTTGACGTCAGCGATATGGCCTTTGGTTCCGAAGCAGACGTTTAACCCCTACGAAAATAATAAATAAATAATGTTGAAAAAAAGTATTTTTTTTATTATTTAATATGCTTCGTTTACTTACACATTATAAGAATATCAAAAAAATTCTCGTTTTTACATGATAAAAAAAAAAATTACTGTTTACATTCTAGTTTCGTAATTAAATAAATTTTTCATATTGGCACTTAAACTAGTTGCTGTTATTGTTAACTTTATGAGCTTAATTTTGTGACTTAATTGAAATAATCAATTCCATTTTAAATAGATAAATAGTTTAATGCATGCACGTGCTTGCTAGCCATTCTTTAAAATAGTTACCAAAATAAATTCTTTAGACACACGTGTGGATGTTTCCTGAGAGCAACATAAAAAGGTCCTAAATTTGTTGCCAAACCTGTTTTGTCCTCCTAACAGAAGAAATGTTATGAAAAGAATCTTTTTGCTCTAAAAATAAAGTATTGTGAGCGCACTGTGATATATACACACTTAAATATTCTGCTTGAATAGCGGCAACTTGTATACTAGGAAACTAAATTCTAGAGGACTGGAAGGGGATTATTTCATTAGTTGCTTTAATTTTAAAGCCCCTTTTAAATTACCTGTACTTTCGCTCTATTATTTGAATTATGTCTAGTGGAAAGTTCCATCCAAGAATTTTTATTTTATTCAATATAGTGGCTGGTTAGATATTATTTTTAAAGGCACCTTGACAGAAGAAGCAGACTTTCTTTAAATAATTATGATATTATGTTCCTGGATTTCAACCATTGACTCTATTATATTGATGATCATATTACGTTCAGCACAGGCTACCAAGTCCACTGTTACTCATGTTCAAGCAAGATGACAATCTAATCATGCTGAGTGGCAGGTGATATAAATCAGCGTATGATTAAAATAAAGGATTACTCTGCTCCTATCAGGTAGTTTCGGGTCTCTTGTGCAAGGTAGATAGTGGCAGACACAAATAGAAAAGGTCTGCCTATATATGCCAGACTTATCTTGATTGCATTGCTTCATGTCCTCCAAGTGAACATTGCCACCGTTTCCGCATCTTAGTTTTTGTAATATTATGGATGGAGTTATTGTAGAATAACATGACTGGATTCATTGTAAATTGAAGCCTGCCTCGTAATCTTAACCAAATATGATTAATTTAGCATTAGAATAAGTTAAGGTATTTATTAATCAAGATAATAACATGAACTTCTATATATTTTAATGTAAATCAAGTAATTTTTCTTTCGTTCAGGTACTTTCAGGTTAACCTTTTCCGATTATGCTGTAGTAAAAGGTAGATCTGGTGATGAAAAATTTGTGTACAGTTAAAGTGATAATAAAGTGATAAAGCAAGTGATTTGCTCTAAATTATTTAAATTTTAAAATGATATCCAAAGTTTATTAAATTATCACATACTCTTGCGAAATACTTTCTTAGTGTGAATATGCTAACCAGTGGCTGCTAATTATTAGCTAGAAAATAAAAAGCATTTAATTGTGAGTGACGTACAGACTAATAGTGAAAATGAACACCAGAGTGATCTAGTGACGTCACACTCTAATAACAGGAGAATCTGCCGGCAGAGTGGCTAGGACTACAGTCGAGGTAAGACAGTAATTGCAGAGGCATACCCCGCTATTATTACGCCTCAGACTTATGATATTTTAATTATGTGTGAGACATGTCTCGCTTTTATTTCAACTTTTATAAAAAATAATTTAGGAGTAACTATGGTGATTTGGTTGATCGTTTTCAGTTAACTTATATATGCAAGTAGGATAGATTAAAATAATGTAAGGTAAGTAGTATACATTATTTACCTGACAATTATTTTTAATCTAGCTTACCAGCCAAGTTACGGTGAAAACAAACCAAACAAATTCCATAAGTTATTCTTAAATTATTTTCTATACCAATTGAAATGAAACCGAGGCATGTTCCACATTTATAAGATTGTCGATAGTCTGAGATGTAATAAGAGCGAGGTATGCCCGAACTATATTCTTGTAACTTACCAGTAGATTTCCTCCTTATTGGCAATTTAAAATAATTATATTTATTGAAAAATTTATTTTCATCGGAATTAGCGTATTCGGTGTTTAATTATATAAAAGTTATACAGTGAAGTTCCTCTACAAATAATGAAATACTTATTGTTAATGTAAGTCCCGAGTAAGTAAGTAGCCTGTATAGTGAATAAATTTTCTTTAGTCTGACATGAATGGCCATTAGTTTCAAAAAACTCACGGCCATCAATCTTACAGCAGAGTAAAAAAAATTGTTAACCATAGAATATAGAGGCTATTTCCATACTTAAAACACTACATTCAAATTAGTATTTGAAATAATATGTTTCTAGAAGTATTATCTTCATCTATTAAATGTGTTCATACTTTAATATTTAAACGCAAATTTTAATTATAAGTAATTGAAATCCCTCTAAAAACCGCCCTTTTTTCATGTACAGTCGTTACTTGGAGTGACGATTGTACAGAGTGGGATTTGGCGTGATAATTCTACATCTGATCTAAAAAAAAATTAACTGCTAGAATAGATTTCCAGTATAATGAAAATTACCAGAGCTTTTTTACTAGCTATAAAATATCTAGAGTACAAATTGGAACGTTTAGCGTTCATCGTAACTAGTTACTGCTTTAATTAGCAAACTAGGAGCTGATCTTGTATCTAACTGAGTTAGGGTAATGCCTTTTGCAGTGGAGACCTTATCATATCTTATAAAGTCATGTAAGCAGATATTGTATCGAGCTATACAAGTAAAATCATTATTGTAGATATAGAATGGAAAATATCTATAAAAAAAAGGTTAGCGAATTCCTTTGTTTCTATTCAAATTTTGATTTTGTTGGAACAGATTAGTAGAGTAACTCTGTTTAAAAACTTCTTCTGTTCACAGTCATTTTCCGGTGTTCTAACTTTTCAGTCTTTTATCTATGGTTAGATTTGTGAAAAAGTGACGTTATTTTCCCTACTGAGACTATTTTCTTCTAATTGGTGAACTAACTTCTCAGTTTTTATCTATGGTAAGGCGTTCATGTTGGTGTTGGCGGTCTGGACTCCACTAATTGGTGGATTTTGGTGCTAACTGTCCTTAAAGAAGTGCTCAGGAAGTGCCTCTGAAGAGTCATTTAGAGGAGATGTATCGTTTCGTGGCTGAGAGATCAGTGGGTGAAAATTTAGTGGAAGTGCAATTAATTGGATTGTGATTTTTATTCGAGTCTCTCTCTTTTTTGACTGTAACTTCTAATCTCACTTATTTATTTGCCTGGTACTTGTCTAGAATTAGCAGGACTAGAGTAGTCACCCAATCGTCGAACGCTTTTAGACCCACTGTAACATTTTCGTTTATAAGTTTCTTGGATTTCCATCTACCGATCTCTAACAAACATCTCCGTCATCATCGGAGTTGATATTACCAGCCAGTGAAAATGTTTTGTTAATGTATCTAATTTACGGAAAAAAATAAATGTTTTGAAATTAGTATATCAATATTCATTTTTTTTTATATTTTCGAACACTTCTCAACTCAAAAAACGTTCGTCGAACGTATTGATAATAACGAACACCATATTGTCGAACGTAACTTCTTTAACGAACATCTAATCGCGAACACTTAGTTTTTCGTATATTGAACTATATTCTTATAGCAATTCTCATTGCTATACATAATAATACATAAATATAAGTTTCTGTTAAGTTTTTCGTTCACTTTATATTATTTTATCCTTATAAGTACATTCATCAAAAGAAAAGGATTCAATAATCACTATATATATATCAGTAGGCCCTTTATTTAAACACATAAATAATAGAAAAATAGGCGTACGGCGTACGTACAGTATCGCAAAAATTAAATAATCATTAAGACGAGTCTCCGTGATATGGTGAGCATACCCAAGATATGAAAAACTTCCTTAAATACTTTCAGAATACTTCTACTAAATGAACAAAATGATAAAAAATAAATTGACTAGTATCCTTGTACGTGTGAACAAATTGAGATTCAATAATGATCCTGACTTAATAATACAAATGCTTAATATCACATAAAGATCACATCCTTTGAGAAACTTAAATCTATCATTAGCTAGTTTGGTTTGTGCGGTGTTGCAATTCAATTACGGTTATGCTGTTCTTAGTCTTTTCTGCTTTCTAAGCTGTAATTTCTCGCAGATGGAACACACAAAGTGATACTGCTCCAACTCGTCTGGTGTCATGAGCTCAATATCGTCTGAGAGGCAGGTTTTATGAAACCATCTGGGACATTTTTTGCAACCAATCCAATTTTGTGTTTCGTTGAGACCCTCATTTCCTTCGCAACCTGCGCACATTTGGTCAAATTCTCCCAAGTTTTCTAAATCTGAATCACTGTCCATAAACTCCATCACCTGCTCAATTTCGATGTTTTCCTCGTCACTGTTTTCTTCTAGATCTGTTCTCTTCTTGCTATTAGTCTGTTGTTTCTTTTTCTTATCTTCCTCCTAAGTTGACTTTTTGTGTTCTCTTTCTCTCTTCCTCTTTTGTTTTTCTGATTCAAGTCTCATTTTCTCTTCAGTTGATTTAATCAGATTTGCGTGATATTCTTTACCAGTGACAGCAGGTGGGGTTCTCAACTTTATCCTTGGATTATCTTTCTTTCCAATAAGAAAATGATCAGGAATTTTTAGATATTTCTTATAAGGCGAGAAGGCAAAGTTATCGAAAGCCAACTTTCTGACAACACCAAGCCCAGTTGCTTTCTGCTGCTTCTGCACCTGCGTGCAACTTGAGCTAGTGTTCTGAAGTCCAGAAGGACCAGGTACGGGACTTTCACAGTTGCCCAAACTTAAGTTCTGAAGTCCAGAAGGAACAGGCCGTACGGGAATTTCATTGGTGCCCGAACTTAGGTTCTGAAGTCCAGAAGGACCAGGAACTGGACTAACATTGTTGCCTTGACTTGAGTCCTCAAGTCCAGATAGAGAAGGAACTGAACAAGATTCAATAATCAGATGAGCTGTAGGAATCTCAGATAAGACAGGCTCCATTGTGTGGTTTCCAGTTGCAGCTGGATTCATACCCAGAGTTTGAATAGGGATATTCTCATGAAGTCTTGGCGGAGATGAGACATTCATAGCAGTCTCACAAGGAGTCCCATTATCCCTTTCCTCTTGCTCATTCTGCACATGTACCGCATTTGATACATTAATATCAGATTCATTTTCCACATCACCAATAACTTTTCTCACCTTCTTGTAGAAGGTCCACAAGATCCCTTTATCGGTTGTGTCCTGGAGATCATATTTCTCATCGTATCGCTTTTCAAAGTCACGTTTCAATTGATCTGTCAACTCGTTCTCAAACATTTTGAAAACACGTACGACGCCAAGTTTCTCGTATGAGCTGGTAAATGTGGAAGATCTGCCTTCATCTATGCAGTCGTTGTACTTCTTTGCTGTTTTCTGATCAATTATCTTTGAGAAATTCACTCTATTAACATCAAAAGGCACCAGACCGCATGAACGAAACCCAGATATTACGTTCTGAGGTTGTTGGATGCATGCCTTCCATGCTACATCAAAAACTTGGAAGAAGTTAGCTCGAGAGAGTGCAGTTCTGTAAGTTTGACGATAGTGATCGATGGACTTATTCCACAATTTTTTCAAGGGACCAAATACTGTCACGTCCAAAGGTTGCAGCACATGACTTGCATGCGGTGGAAAACAATATAGTATTATATTGTTTTGTGTGCAGAAGTCTATCACTGGCAGGCTCAGATGGGAAGTATGACCATCAAGGAACAACACTATCGGAAATTCAACAGAGTCTTTGATCGAAGGAAAGAATATGCTTGACAGCCACGTAAAGAAGACTTTAGCAGTCATCCAACCGTTACTTGAATGACCGAGAGAGTAATCATCCGGGTTCACGTTATTGAAGTTAAATTTTGGATGACGCTTACCAGGGTAAACCACAATGGGATTTTGGAAAGAACCATTGGCTGCAACGCATGCTAAGATTGTCACTTGTTCTTTTGTGTCGGGTGCAATTCTGTTGATGTTTTTAATCCCCTTTTCAGCAACCACTTGCAGCCTCTGAGCGGTACCTTGAAGAGGAAACCCACTTTCGTCTAAGTTGAAGATTCGAATGGAGTTCTCCGTGCAAAAAAATTTGGTAGCATTGATACTATGCTCCTCTTGGAGGAATTTTTCCAAAGAGAGGAACCATCGTCTTATAACTTCCTCGGTTACATATGTTCTTTGGAATCCCAGGTTTTCAGGGGTTCTGGCAGAAACTTCTGGGTGTCGGGACATGAATCTGTACACCCAATTCATGCTTGGTCTGTTGGCCATGAACTTCTTATTTTCAGGTATGACATACCCATTCTCTTCTGCCTTGTCCAAGATATTTTTAACAAAATCAGGAACATCGTGACGTGTTACGCCATAACCAATCTTTGATAGAGTTAGGAGTAGCTCTACCAATGAATTTTCTTGATCAGCCGTCATATTAGTTTTAGGACCTGAAAAATTCAATTTAAATTTCTAATATAAGTTATATAACGGCAGTTAACATAATCAAAGGTTAAATGAGGGGACAATGGTTATAAGGAAAATATAATTACAAACCTGCTCTTTCAGGGGCCAAAGAAACACGATCTTTTATTCTGTCACACAGAGTTGATAAGGGTATATTGAACTCCTTTGATGCTTCTCGGTAACTCATCGTTTTATTTTTGATGCAAGCGATGGCTTCAATCAAATTGATTTCAGAATAATTTCTTGCATCACCTTTTTTACGAGGCATTATACTGTTTGTTTAATTAGGTATATAATAATAGAATAATAGCTTGTTCGTTAATCTGTAATATAAAACACTGTAGAATCATATCTACGAACACGTCTGTTCGACAATGTATAATAGAATCATATCTACGAACAAGTCTGTTCGACAATGTATAATATCAAATTTAAGATCACAATTGTCGAACAGATTTTTCTAAATAGATTGATGTGACCACACGTTATCACGATTGTCTTTTGTTTGTTTACATCCCGAATTTCCCGCCTGTAGTAAGAATGGAGATATAAAACCAAAATTTCGAGATAAAAATCACTTTTTAAAAACTACGTCTTACGCCTGATGGTTAGAAAACCTTTTATTATACGTAGTTGACATTTACAATCACTATTTCGAACTTCTAGAGGAAAGAAAGCCGAATTAAACTTGAATCACTCATGTAGATATTAGACTACCGAACACGGCCAGATATGTCACTATTCTCTAGCACAACTGAGTGTTATTTTATATGAATTTTTGTGTCAGGTGTTCGATAATTGTGAACGTTCGACAATTGGGTGACTACTCATGTGTGATTAATTGCCTCAAAGGTCCCTTTCACTTGAAATTAAAATATTTCTATTAATGCTTTAAATTTGTAGAATTAAGGTTGAATAACAAATCAGTTAAGAGAAGAAATTGAACAAGTGTTTGCTTCGTAATTTATTTATATAAGAAATATTCACACTCAACCTTCTCAGTCCGACTTTCTAATAGATTAAATGGAAGAACAATGGAGCGATACTAACTCTATATCTCCTGTTTTCTTATATTTGATGGTAATTAGGTACTGTTTTAGGTATCTAATGATTGTTAATGGTATTTTGGTAACTGTATAGGTAGCCAATTATATCTTTATCAGCTTTATTATTGTTTTGAATTATTCAGTTATCTGGTATTTTGCTTTACTTAGGAAATGCTTTACTTGCAAAACTTCTAATAAATGATATTGCATATTAAAATGAACATATAGAATCCAATTTGAAACTGTTTACAGTTTTATAACCAATAACCTTAGTTCTAATGAATAGAGTAATAAAAATGTAAGAGTGGAGGGGAGTTCCAAGCGTTCACCCTGAATAGCTATTTTCTATTTACTGATGCACTACCGTAAGCGTATTTACTTCTGTGTAATATTTATTAACACTTCAATTGCCTTTATAAACTATAGAGGTAAACTCTTATGCAATGTCTGAAAGTTCCAATTAATTTGACTTGATCTCTTACTATATTATCATTTCTCTAATGCCATCTTTACTAAATTTGAAGTAACTATTCTCAAAGAAATAATTTAATTATTGAGCTTTAAAATTGTCTCATTCTGTAAGGAAGTCAGACAATGTAACTTCAGTATTTATATTAAAAGTCTCATAAGAGATGTAGCAATAATAGAAAGAATGGTAAGGAGTCTCGTAGACTTAGACAGGCCCCTGAAATCCATCCCTCTCCCAAAGCTAGACTAAGCCTCTAATTATTCTGAGTCCCAAACTGCTATGCCGCGTCTGGAGGAATACTTAGAAGATGACTAATATAGTTAATGCCCGGCAAATTGCTCTACTTAGTGATAGCAAGGAGAGGCAGAGGGGACTATAGCTATGGCTTGTGTCAGGCTTTTCAGGAATATGAAGAATTTTTTTCACGTTGCGAGAAGTGTTACGGCAATGATTTGAGCTAGGAAATTAAAATCTACTTCGATTTATATTTTTAATTGTCAGAATTATCAAAGTTAGAAGAAATATTTATCAAAATTTATAAATGTAGGATGTGGATTGTTCATATATGTGTTATTAGTATGATATAAATTTATTATTTTTAATGAGAAAAAATTGCTGTTTGGAGCAACTCACTCTATCACACAATCTCTGTCGCAATACTATAATCACTATATTCTTAATTATCTGAACTAAATATTAATTTTTATCACTTAATCTCCATGATATTTTGAACTTTAGGAATAGATTAGATTGTATCCTATATAGTTTTTGACTTAATTGCAGCATATATATGACAGTTCCTAGTGAACTGCTTGGTCCTTAATATTTCAGTTGTTTCACGTTAATAATAATTAGTGTGTACAGGGAACGAGTAATCTATATCTCCAATATCTCTACCTGGTGTTTATGACTTTATATCTAATAAATGGTTTCTTGTGTTGTGGAAACTAAATAGAAACTACTATTAGATACGGGTAAAACTTCAATCAAATTTTAAGTCATCTTGCTTTGAAACAACGAAAAATTATAATTTCCTTAGAAGAGGTTTCATACCTTCCATTATATTACATATTTTCTTGACTGAAATGAGGATTAGATTGGACAAAATTCTTATTCTATCACACGTAAGAGATTTTGATGAAGCAGAACTGCTTGTATTCAACTGGTTACACTTGGGCTTCTCCGCAGCTACCTGTGATGGATTGAAGATATTGTGCTACCTCGCTTTGGTCATGAACTGTTATAATTCAGAATACGGATAATCCTTTTCAGTTTCACTATAATTTATTATTTTGTTAGCCTACTTACATTTTTTGAAGATACTGATAAGAGTTATGCTCTTTAGCTACGATGTCTTTAATTGTTACTTAAGTAGCCGGGCTTCGTATACTATCACCTCTTCATTTTCCTCTTCCATCCTTTAGTGTAGTTACCAGTGTTTATGTTGGGTCCGTTTTTGTCACTTACATGATCAATATCACCATAATTATGGTGGTAGGTATTATTTTCATTGGAACCACTTGTTTTTTTATTTCTTCAATTTCCCTTGTATTTAATATATTTTTGACGTTAGTGATATAGCTTTTGGTTGCTAAGCCTTTGTTAAACACTCTTTCTGCAGTTTCTTTTATTGATCAATGATTAATTAAATCGATAGCGTAATAAATCTATATTGTATATTATTCGAACAGATTCCTTAATGTCTATTGAAGACTAATTTACATACGAATTACATGCCAACTCTGCCATTGCACTATCACACGCACACATTGAGCTTTCCTTAACATATCTCCCCAAACAATTTGCTTAGCTTCTTCATATCTGCAGATGAAAGGAAAATTCATTTCTCTCGAGATGCTCCAAAACCAATTCGCTGTGGATGCGTTCACACTGTTTTACGATGAGTTCACATGGAACAGTTCTACGAACTGAGTAAAGGAAAACGATGACCGGTATATTCCACCCCGGTATATTCCACCCCGGTATATTCCGCCCTAGGTATAATCCGCACTAGGTTTATTCCACCCCATTTTACAGGTTAGGTTTGGTTAGTTATTAATATTAGTCATTTATTAATATTATATGTAATACTAGGTAACTTGCGTTTCACTGTATCAAATTAAACCTTTATCTGGCTAATCACAAGCTGTAAATTTTTCTCGACTCATGTAAAAGAAGAGCAGAAAGAATGTGTGAACACTCTTTATCAGTTGAGGTATTTAGATTTTCAATCTAAAGCTGATTTTTTTTCCTTATCGCCAACACGACAACGATATTAATTGTAAGATGAGGTCATATAGTACTTCTTGTTATATTTATTTCATTTTAAATTTAGTATTTTATTTTCTTGTAAAAGTGGTGGTTTTTGACCGAAGGCTTTTTTCTACGTTTTTATTACCAGGAGTTTTTAGATAGAGAGGTGAGGACCATTGTACAGGGTTTCAAGACTGTGATGTTATTGCCATTTTACATTGGAGATTTTGACCACGGGGAGTTTTGTCTAATCCAAAAACAGCAACTTGTCAGCAAAGAGCGAAAAAATTGAATGGGTTGTCTCTGCCAGTCTATCCCTTCCACCGTGCACGGACAATTTTCGTCCACGGACAATTTTCGTCCACGGACATCTCGTCCACGGACATCTCGTCCACAGACATCTCGTCCACAGACATCTCGTCCACAGACATCTCGTCCACAGACATCTCGTCCACAGACATCTCGTCCACAGACATCTCGTCCACAGACATCTCGTCCACAGACATCTCGTCCAACGGACATTTCGTCCAACGGACATTTCGTCCAACGGACATTTCGTCCAACGGACATTTCGTCCAACGGACATTTCGTCCAACGGACATTTCGTCCAACGGACATTTCGTCCAACGGACATTTCGTCCAACGGACATTTCGTCCAACGGACATTTCGTCCAACGGACATTTCGTCCAACGGACATTTCGTCCAACGGACATTTCGTCCAACGGACATTTCGTCCAACGGGCATTTCGTCCAACGGACATTTCGTCCAACGGACATTTCGTTCAACGGACATTTCGTTCAACGGACATTTCGTTCAACGGACATTTCGTCCAACGGACATTTCGTTCAACGGACATTTCGTTCAACGGACATTTCGTTCAACGGACATTTCGTTCAACGGACATTTCGTTCAACGGACATTTCGACCAACGGACATTTCGACCAACGGACATTTCGACCAACGGACATTTCGTTCAACGGACATTTCGTTCAACGGACATTTCGTTCAACGGACATTTCGTTCAACGGACATTTCGTTCAACGGACATTTCGTTCAACGGACATTTCGTTCAACGGACATTTCGTTCAACGGACATTTCGTCCAACGGACATTTCGTCCAACGGACATTTCGTCCAACGGACATTTCGTCCAACGGACATTTCGTCCAACGGACATTTCGTCCAACGGACATTTCGTCCAACGGACATTTCGTCCAACGGACATTTCGTCCAACGGACATTTCGTCCAACGGACATTTCGTCCAACGGACATTTCGTCCAACGGACATTTCGTCCAACGGACATTTCGTCCAACGGACATTTCGTCCAACGGACATTTCGTCCAACGGACATTTCGTCCAACGGACATTTCGTCCAACGGACATTTCGTCCAACGGACATTTCGTCCAACGGACATTTCGTCCAACGGACATTTCGTCCAACGGACATTTCGTCCAACGGACATTTCGTCCAACGGACATTTCGTCCAACGGACATTTCGTCCAACGGACAATTCGTCCACGAATTGCTTTATTTTGTATTATATTTATTGTGTGCATTTATTTTATATATAATATTATTTATATATATTCTGCAATATAAATATATTAAACACCCTTCATTGATGGTAATTGGAAATGTATGGTCCTTGTCAAAATTCTTATTGCAATCTTTTTATCCAGTTGGCCGGCATCAGTAAAATAATAAAATGAAAACTTTTTAATGATACACAAGCAGGCCCCGCTTCCATTACATCCGAGTCTTATAAAATCTGTATTAATAAGCTGGCATGTTTTGATGTTATTACAATACATGTTGTTTATTTCACAGTAATTACAATAATC
This sequence comes from Caprella mutica, assembly GCA_947561585.1. Taxonomy (NCBI): domain Eukaryota; kingdom Metazoa; phylum Arthropoda; class Malacostraca; order Amphipoda; family Caprellidae; genus Caprella; species Caprella mutica. The sequence goes on from CANNZV010003272.1 coordinate 28,296, forward strand.
GTCAATATTAGTATTCAGATTAGCTAGCTATAGTTAATTAGATGCAATATTGGTTCAGAAATTAGTATTTTATAGCAGAATATTTTTAACAGTGACTACCTAAATTACATACATAATAATATGCAGGTATAAAATATACTAGTAAAAAATTCATATAAGAAATTAGCTAGATATTAGCACATTTTTTAGACTTGAGCTACCTCTAAATATTGTCCGAATGTCTCAGGATATTGTTTGAGTTATTTTTTCATCAGTACGAATTATTTAACAAATGATAATCTAAAAATATAATCTTTGAATTTTTATTGTCACCCAAATGAACATTGTCACAGGGGTGGAATATACCTGGGGTGGAATATACCTGGGGTGGAATATACCTGGGGTGGAATATACGTGGGGTGGAATATACGTGGGGTGGAATATACGTGGGGTGGAATATACGTGGGGTGAAATATACGTGGGGTGAAATATACCTGGGGTGAAATATACCTGGGGTGGAATATACCTGGGGTGGAATATACCTGGGGTGGAATATACCTGGGGTGGAATATCCCTGGGGTGGAATATCCCTGGGGTGGAATATACCTGGGGTGGAATATACCTAGAACCAAGGAAAACATATTAGCTGTGGATGCTTTCACATGCTTTTACGGGGAGTGATTTTTCGTCAGAAAATATAATTTAATTTTTATTCATTATCCACTTAGTAACCCCAAGTTTGCCAATTCAGATCTCTTCACTGTCAGTAAAACAAACAGAGGAAAAGACAATATTGGTGTTGTTGTTCAAATGTAAGACAATGTGAAGCCCCGAGCAGACGTTTATCGGTCTATAAAAATAACTACGGGTACTTTGTTTGATAAATTGTGCATAACTCTATTGGGATTTCTAGTTTGGTTTCGTTGAGTTACTTCGTCTTACTGATTATCCCGATTAGATTAGACATTGAATCTAATGAATTAAATTATTATAGATCATCTGTAGACTGACTGTACTGTAATTAAGACAGTCTTTTTTCATTTATATTTAAATCTCCCTCATTTTACGATCTATTTTATTTTCTATTCATGGTAAATATTGAAGATAAATGTACTTTTAATATAGAATGTGACGCGAAAAATATTAGTATTGGTTGTTAGGTAATTTTGGAACAGTATTTTGTAATGGGGCTAGGACATTTCGTCCAGTTACAATTTGTCCACGGACTTCTCGTTCAACGGACATTTCGTCTACGGAAAACTCGTTCAAGAAATGCTCTTTTAGTTTTAAATGTGGATATAATTTATATTTTACATCATTAAATTACTAGCAGGTTTATAAATATATATTATTATAGGGATTTCAGCCGAATCATATCGTACGAACACACAAAAAGTGTTTATCATCAATTTCAGTTATAAAACTAGTTAGGTATGCTAATTGGGTAGGCTGTTTCTTTAAATTATTTACCTTGTTTTTAAATCATAATTAATGAATGAATTTATGAGAATTAAAATATGGAAATAAAATAGCAGGATACTAACAGGAATAAATTTGTGGGTTTATCTGCTAATTTTTAACCTTTGCAATAAAAGTTCTCTACAGGAGAGGTAAAATGTAGAACTTATTATTTTAATTCTCCAGGTTCATATCCCGAAGTATTTTTATTAGCTAGTTTTGTGATTAGTTGAATTGCGATGTTAAAAGTAGGTACAAAGAAAATGCGACATTTTGTGGCATAACTTATGAAGTATTTGTCATCATGAAACCGAAAAATACATTGAACTGAGGGAATGCTTATTCTCCGTTTTAGGAGTCTTACTGTATTTAAAACCATTAGTTTCTAATGTTATTTTTCAACTTTTATAATATGAAAAATGAAGTATATATACTATATATTAAAAAAAAGGCATTTCGTGAACGATTTTTCTTTGAACGAAATGTCCTGTCACGTTTTGTTATATATGTATAACTACCTATTTTATTCTAAGTGAAGAAAACATTGAACTTTACTATTTATTTAGCTCCATTACAGTTTTCTATGTCTCTTTCCTTCATACCACCATAACATGTCCTTCGTTTCAGTTTCCTACATCCTAACATTGCAGGTCCTTTGTTTCAGTTTCCTACATCCTAACATTGCAGGTCCTTTTTTTCCGTTTCCTTCATCCTACCATTACATGTCCTTTGTTTCAGTTTCCTTCATCCTACCATTACATGTCCTTTGTTTCAGTTTCCTTCATCTTCCATTACATGTCCTTTGTTTCAGTTTCCTTCATCCTAACATTGCAGGTCCTTTGTTTCCGTTTCCTGTATCCTAACATTGAAGGTCTTTTGTTTCAGTTTCCTTCATCCTAACATTGCAGGTCCTTTGTTTCAGTTTCCTACATCCTAACATTGCTGGTCCTTTGTTTCAGTTTCCTACATCCTAACATTGCAGGTCCTTTGTTTCAGTTTCTTACATCCTAACATTGCTGGTCCTTTGTTTCAGTTTCCTACATCCTAACATTGCAGGTCCTTTGTTTCAGTTTCCTACATCCTAACATTGCTGGTCCTTTGTTTCAGTTTCCTACATCCTACCATTACATGTCCTTTGTTTCAGTTTCCTACATCCTAACATTGCTGGTCCTTTGTTTCAGTTTCCTACATCCTATCATTGCAGGTCCTTTGTTTCAGTTTCCTACATCCTAACATTGCAGGTTCTTTGTTTCAGTTTCCTACATCCTAACATTGCAGGTCCTTTGTTTCAGTTTCCTACATCCTAACATTGCAGGTCCTTTGTTTCAGTTTCCTACATCCTATCATTGCAGGTCCTTTGTTTCAGTTTCCTACATCCTAACATTGCAGGTTCTTTGTTTCAGTTTCCTACATCCTAACATTGCAGGTCCTTTGTTTCAGTTTCCTACATCCTAACATTACATGTCCTTTGTTTCAGTTTCCTACATCCTAACATTGCTGGTCCTTTGTTTCAGTTTCCTACATCCTAACATTGCTGGTCCTTTGTTTCAGTTTCCTACATCCTAACATTGCAGGTCCTTTGTTTCAGTTTCCTACATCCTAACATTGCAGGTCCTTTGTTTCAGTTTCCTACATCCTATCATTGCTGGTCCTTTGTTTCAGTTTCCTACATCCTAACATTGCTGGTCCTTTGTTTCAGTTTCCTACATCCTAACATTGCTGGTCCTTTGTTTCAGTTTCCTACATCCTATCATTGCAGGTCCTTTGTTTCAGTTTCCTACATCCTATCATTGCAGGTTCTTTGTTTCAGTTTCCTACATCCTATCATTGCAGGTCCTTTGTTTCAGTTTCCTACATCCTATCATTGCAGGTCCTTTGTTTCAGTTTCCTACATCCTAACATTGCTGGTCCTTTGTTTCAGTTTCCTACATCCTAACATTGCTGGTCCTTTGTTTCAGTTTCCTACATCCTAACATTGCAGGTCCTTTGTTTCAGTTTCCTACATCCTAACATTGCTGGTCCTCGCGGCAATGTGTTTTAAGACACATTCAAGAGTTATGAAGACAAATCGAAATTCCATTGAATGTTTCAATTGAATTGTTTGATTGAACACTCGATAGGTAATATAACTTCATCCTCCGTTTAGTTTGAGATATCAAGTTTCGGTTTCATGCTGAAGTTTGCTTTCAAATTTTCGCAATATTGTCATTGTGTATGAATTAATAAATTGAATCCAGTATTTACTTACAGATTTACAAAATTAAGTAATTAAAGCATAAATAAGCGCTTTATGAGAGCAACATGTTATTAATAATCCTTTGTTTACCAATAGTAAATAATCGAAAGATTAAAGACCGTAATAGTTCACTTTATATCACATAAATAATATGCGATAAATATCTTTGTATTGATTTAAAGACATGACACACTTATATTTTATTCACTTTGGCTGATATGCATATAATTATAATTTATATTGAATAATTTTTTTTATCTGTAAATTGTGTAACCTGCAATATTTACATGATTCCTTTTGTGTAACAATTCATTGAAGACTTTTATTACGCTAGTAAAGGACACTATAGTGTATAACCAATGTATGTATTTGACAGCATTTGCATTATCTATAAATAACCAATTAATGATATAAATACGTTTATAGAGGCTCTCTTTACACTACATTTAAACTATGTGAAAGTTTATAGGTGTGACCTTTATACCTACTTGAAATGCATATATCTATACTATAGACTTTACATTCATATTTAGGCTTTACTTTCATATATGTGAATGTCCCTCATAGTTCTCGATTGTCCAAATTCACTAATTTTGCATTCATCAATTTTGCCTTCATCAATTTTTCCTGTTCCCCTCACCACTTCTACCAATGTAGCATCAAATAATATTGAATATCGATAACACTCCTCGTCGATCATCGGCTACGAGTAGGATAAGTGATTTTTTCCATTATCGACATAATTTCCGATTTGATTTCAAATATTTACCTTGAAGTTTGCATGCGGAGAAATCCAGAGATTGAGTATTCTGAATTCTGTTACAATTCGAATGTTTGGCTTCAGATTGTTGCTCTCGGTTACTTCTATTTTGGATTAGGAAAAGTGTGTTCAAAATATATAACGATCATTAAAAAGATTTTTTTATGTCGTTCAAGTGTTGATTTATTTTTTACAAGGGTTTACCCGAAAAAAATTTACGAATAGTTTAGTGTTCAGTTATATTAACCATGAAATTCTATAAGTTGAGCCACAAATATAAAACTATCAAGTAAGTGGGACACACTAGTGGATAATTTGTAGAGTAATTTTCGAGCGATATTTAATAAACTGCCACCCGTTTCATTATTTTCTGCAGTAGAACTCTTCTATAATGAACGACAACTAATTCACTATATGGAGCTTACTTCTTTATGCAGGAGTGAAGAGATACCTAAAAAACTTGCAATTTTATGGCAGACTACACAAAACACTTAATTTAAAAAAAGAATTCATTGCATAGAGAATTTCATTTCTCAGAATTCTACTAATTGCGATGATTCGCTGTTTTGGGTTATAGAGGAGTCGTACTGGTTAGAACTCCTCTACAATGAACTAAAACTAGTTAACTATAATAAAGAGTGCAGATTGCAAAAATATGTTCATTGTAGAGTGTACTTAATTATTCAGGACTCTACAAATTAGGATGGCTAACTATGCATGATTTCACTGTAGAGGAGTATCTTTGTGAACCATACTAAGCCGTTGTTGTGTCCGATACTAACTAATGGTTCTAATGCAGCAGGAGAGAAACAATATTTTGAAATTAACAAGTGCCCAGTGTTGCGTAAACTGAACGTAAAAATTCTATTTTTATAATCTTATAAAAATTTATACTATAAACTTAACATTTAATTTTTCATTAACATTTCTACAATAATGGATAATTACATAAAATGAATGTCAAGAAATATCTATATTAAGAATAGACTTCTTGGAATTAAAATAATTATTGGCATAAATGAGTTAACTTCAAAATGAATGAAATGAACCACAATACCGACGATAAAATTATAATTAGAACAGAACTTTAGTTTTCAAATGTTTCTATACAATTAGGCAACTCGGCCATCATTTTTGATTCATTCAGCAGTAAAGTAAGTTGCACGATTGCATCTTCTCCTATATTTCTTGTACGTCATAATGAAGTCAATGTGTTCAAGTAATTAATAAATTATAAGTTGCCAGTCTATGACAAATTACTCTAATTGTGATGACGGAATGATGCGAGTTGCAATTAGATTAGGCGGCTCTCTCTCGTCAAGATAAATGTCCTCTTATTTGCATTCAATCAACTCCTCTGATGAAATACAAACTTCAATCAAATGAGATGGAGTAATTCTTAGTAAAGCTATTCCATCAAAGTCTTGTCAATTACCATTCAAAACTCTAATATTTAGAGTAAATATTTAAACTGACTGTATAGAAATTCTCTTTCGTATGCTCTACATCTGCATATATATTGTAAAATCTGAAAAATGTTTACACATTCATCTTACACTTCATATGCAGTTACGGTGGATAACGCTATCGCTTTAGTCTTCGTGAAACTTTAAAGCAAGCGCAAAGATTCTGCAGACATAGTTTAATAGAAGATCTCGTATTAGGAAATTATAGATTGCTAAAATCAGAATGCAGTAATTTATTTAGTATAATTTGAACAATCCTGATAATGCTTCAAACTTTATACATTTGTAGTAGTTTGATAATATTGCCGGCAGTTCTATTAGATGTGAACATGTAGCGGACAGTTGGTTTTTATTGCATGCTATACGAATGGCAAGTGATTTCACCTGTATGCAGTTCTACTTCATCTGAGAGGTTTATGTCAGTCTGCTAACTGCATTTGATGTTCGTTAAAAGGCGCTCATGCAATTATAATTACTTGATTACGAAAAGGCAGGAGATTTATTCATTGAAGCTGAATAATGTAGCCACGGTAATATATGGGTGTTGTTGTCCTATTGTACTTCTTCCACACTCGATGAGTTTGTAAATATAGGTAATAAATAGCCAAAATTCAGACTTATTTTTTTGTTATACAGACACGCCCCACTTTTATCACACCCTGCTCTTAAAAAATGGTAATAATTGCAATGCATGTCTCGATGTTATTACCATTCGTAGACACAGAAAGGTGAAATCAATAATTATTTCACGGTAACTACCATAAACATCAATATTATAATCCAGATGAGATTGTTAGAAGCAATTGGTTCAGAAATTAAACATGTCCCATTCTAGGGTAAGTTCCGTGTTATCGCAAGGATCCATATTCTCGGATACGTAAATTCTCTATATAATAATCATTATTTAATTTGTATTTCAATTGTTTCCATGATACCAATTAAAATAGAGGTTAAATAATTATTGTTATATATTCTTTTCTTACGTGTCCCAAATGTAGAACCAACTAATAACTTGGATCATGTGTCTACCCTACTGCCTAAAATATTTCACAGAGCATAAAATTGCTGTTTGTTCAGTGTAACACAATAACTATACAAATAAAATTATCTATCAATTACTCACCTATAGTGAGTGAGAGTAAAGCTATAGTTGAATTTTAAATACATTAATAAATTTATTTACTAGAATTTTCATCACAGAGTATCAACTGTTCTGGTAACAAATACTGGAATACTGCTTAATAAGCTTAGTAATCGAACTTAAAATACAATTTATTTTATTGAAAATGAGATGTTTCTTAATGAGTGACAATTATATAGTTCTTGTTACTTTTCCCGGTGTTATTACCATTTGGTAATAAGACTGAGTCCTGATTTGGTAATAGAAGCGGGGCCTCTCTGTATAATAAGAATGTCCTATTCAAGGGTTTGAAATGAAGTTACACCAATTATCAAATATATTCATCCCCAATGACTACCGCTTCCTCTTTTCCATTTCAATTCTATTAGATTAGCATTCCAAATTCAGATTAACTGCATTCATTGGTTAAAATTTATGGTCAGTTGTGCGAAAATCAATTAGGCTTTACGATCTAGAAATGATTTGAACAATTTGACTTCAAATTGGATTCGATAGCAATGGAATTTATGTGACTGAATATTGTTTGGCTGAATATGACGTCAATTAAGATATCTGGAAACGGTCAGAGAAAACCATTCTCAGCTACAGGCTAGCGAGTCAGTGTATGGCAATTTGGAAAATGAAAACTGGTAACATTCAGTAGTGAAAAGTAACATTTCTGTTACTAAAAAGAAATTTAAACAGATATTTAATTCACTGAAAAGATATACTGAGACAGCGCAGTAGAAATGGTAGCCGACCGTCAGACTGTAACGTAAAACAGGGTGAATGAGTCTCATTAAATGTTGCTATGAATTATGATGTAATCCTCATTTTTTTCAATTTGAAAGTATATTATGAATAGGTTAATCCAGTATATAGCAACGTAGAGTATGGTAATCAGCTGATCGAACCTAGTTTGACGTGACCACCGGGTGACTGGGAAAACCTACTTAAACTTAGTCACTTCCAAATTTAATTTTTTTCTTATCAATTACTAACTAGGCATAAGTTAAATTGTATTTCCATTATTTTTTCCTTATTTGATATTCATAGGAACTACAATTTAGCAGTTAACTAGCACTAGTTTAGGCTCCTATGTAGCATATTTTCAAGACCCTATTTTTTATAGATAAGTTAAAGAAATGAACAATAAAAACACACCTGAATTATATCTATATATTCAAATTTGTGGTTCAATCGCCCTTTTCGCTTTTCTTTTGCACGAAACCCTTATAAAATGACTTTAAACTTCTCGATATTAACATGCTAATACGAGGAATTATGAGCCGCTCGGTCACAAACAAGAAATGTGTTGTTGTGATGACGTCATATTTATGTGTCGTCTACTAGGCACTATACCCTTTTACGTTCCTGTACTCTGAGTTAATCAGTCGATAAATAAATATTTTTCAACCAGAGACATTACGATACCTAATAATGATAATCCCACACTGAACTCCTACCCCGATATGCAGAGACTGTGGAAAGTGAACGGCGAAAGTATCACTTGGATTGACAGGTTTTCTTCCCGGGGAAATATTGGGTCCCATTCGAAGCGGATTTACGGGAATTGCGAGTATGTCGAAAAACAGAGTTTGGCTTTACTTTCTCAAATGGAAATGAAAGAAGAGGAAGGACAGGAAATGGAATCTGGGAGAGATTTTTTGATGTTAGAGCTATCACTGACACGAAATGAGATCTTACTTTGGGATTTATTCTCATATCCTCACGAGACAAATAAAATATACAGGAGAATCTCAAGAGATTTCACGAGGATTGGCAACAAAGTCTCCATATTGAATGACAACCTATTTCGATAATTACTTATTCTCAATGATTAGAGGGCAATGAAGAACAGATTTAAAGAGATAATGATATTAATTACAGTTACTAACTTTTGAATGAAATTGAATGTTTACTAGATTACTATAGTATAGACTTTACTATATAACTACATCAGCCTCAGGGCCTCAAAATGAGCGGTACAAGCAAATTGTAACAATCCATATTTGTCATAATGTACAATTATATTTCTCTGAAGTCTCATCATTCTCCAAATTCTTTGTTTGGATTTACATTCCGCAAATACCAGGAAAAACAAACAAAAATGTCCACATTTCCTTTTCAAATTTGATCAATTTTCCAGATGAGTTACTCTCTATTGGACAGGTATGGATGGTACAGAGAAATACAATCTCATGTCACGGAGGTTTGAAAGTTATATAAATTGATGATTTCCTCTATAACCTTGCATTGAAATCGTATTATACATATAGCTATTATATCCATATTTAATTAGTTTTATCAATACTTTTCTCATTAAATTAACTTTTTCTTGTTCTTTTGATCATTTTTATCACTTAAATGGAGTAAGTATACCGGTTTGTTGAATGATTGAGAGTTGATTTAAAAAAAGCTTCCAAAGTATCCTAAAGCCTATTATAGTTATCGAAAATTTTAGTATGTTTTAAATATTCATTAAATTAATAGGCTTTACATCACAATTATTTATAAACTCATTTTCAGAAACTGTTTGACTATTATTGACGTTACCTACAAAGGAATTTTTTTCCATTAATGAATACATATATTTTTCTATATCCTAAAAAAAATAACTGTACTCTTTCTGAATTGATTCTATGGCGAAACTTTTCAAAGGCTTTTATAACTTCGGCAAAATACTTCGAAATGACTTTCGGTCCAACAATTCAAAGATTATGAATGCATCAGTCGAAATATTTGAGTGGAATCGCTACTAAATCAGTCTCAATATATTCAGGTATATCAATATTGCTTCTTTATTCACATATAGTTTAATTGAATAATGGTCTGAAAGTTACCTATTTCAAAATAGTTATGATTTGTATATTGTTACCTTTCTTTATAATTTATTGATATGATATCACATTAATTATCATATTCAAGATATCGAATTACTTTGTACTACCGAATAGAAATTTTTTCTTATTATTAGGGTTGTGACAATATGCTTTTGAAATCAAAGATATATGGAATACTATATACCGTTGGTTTCGAACGATTGAACACTTTTTAATATACAAATATTTTTGGGATATTTGTTAAGAAAATTACAAGAGAAATAGAATCAATTGTAACAACACTAAATAATATTTCTTCTATAATTTATTCACCGTTACTTACATTCACCGTTACTTACATTCACCGTTACTTACATTCACCGTTATTTACATTCTCCGTTACTTACATTCACCGTTACTTACATTCACCGTTACTTACATTCACCGTTACTTACATTCATCGTTACTTACATTCACCGTTACTTACATTCACCGTTATTTACATTCTCCGTTACTTACATTCACCATTACTTACATTCACCGTTACTTACATTCACCGTTATTTACATTCTCCGTTACTTACATTCACCGTTACTTACATTCACCGTTACTTACATTCACCGTTACTTACATTCACCGTTACTTACATTCACCGTTACTTACATTCACCGTTACTTACATTCACCGTTACTTACATTCATCGTTACTTACATTCACCGTTACTTACATTCACCGTTACTTACATTCACCGTTACTTACATTCACCGTTATTCACATTCACCGTTACTTACATTCACCGTTATTCACATTCACCGTTACTTACATTCATCGTTACTTACATTCATCGTTACTTACATTCACCGTTACTTACATTCACCGTTACTTACATTCACCATTATTTACATTCACCATTATTTACATTCACCGTTACTTACATTCATCGTTACTTACATTCACCGTTATTCACATTCACCGTTACTTACATTCACCGTTATTCACATTCACCGTTACTTACATTCACCGTTATTCACATTCACCGTTACTTACATTCACCGTTATTCACATTCACCGTTACTTACATTCACCGTTATTCACATTCACCGTTACTTACATTCACCGTTATTCACATTCACCGTTACTTACATTCACCGTTACTTACATTATTGTGTCCCTTTTCGTCTCATCCTTTGATAAGTGACTGTATTACGGAGTAGCTTTCTTACATCCATTTGATTAGTTCCGAAGCAGACGTTAAACTCCCCACTGAATTGAATCAATTCTATATCCATTTATAGGTGTCAGTTTGTAACAGTTCTATATTAACGAAATAAGGACGATATTCTAGTTAGACTGGTAAGGTGTTAACCCTGATTGGACTGACAAAATTTGAGAGTATTCTTTACACAATGATATTAAGGAAACCAGCGGCTCGAATTATACTACTTTTTGTCAGTTAATAGCTTTTATCTTATTAATGTACTGGGCAAAATTTTATTTACCCAAGACTGATGTAAATAGTGTTATTATATTGAATGAATTCGGTTTGTCGAGCTTAAACTCCTCTGTCAGTCTTGTAAGGGTTAAAGTGTTCTGATTCAGTTAACTGATTTAGTTTATTTATCTTTGAAGCATTTTATAGCTAGTTAAAGTACTATAATGGGAGCAGCTTCTAATGTCTGTCTGTCCGTCACACTGCCAATCAGCTGGTAGCATTGATGTGAAATATTTTTGATGACAGTTGACTAAATGGTTTCAATAATTAAATTGATATTCAATTTATTCAGTTTTTCTTCTAGTTATCTTCCTGTGCCAGATCACTTAACTACGTCATTAATTAATAGGACACATTTATTGATAAGATCATTTCCCATTTTACCGAAAGACACAAGGTTCAAAGTGTCCCTTTAAACAATAGGACACACAGTGTCTTGTAAGACAATAGGACACACAGTGTCCCTTCAAACGATAGGACATACAGTGTCCCTTCAAACGATAGGAAATACAGTGTCCCTTCAAACGATAGGACATACAGTGTCCCTTCAAACGATAGGACATACAGTGTCCCTTCAAACGATAGGAATACAGTGTCCCTTCAAACGATAGGACATACAGTGTCCCTTCAAACGATAGGACATACAGTGTCCCTTCAAACGATAGGACATACAGTGTCCCTTCAAACGATAGAACATACAGTGTCCCTTCAAACGATTGGACATACAGTGTCCCTTCAAACGATAGGACACATTGTGTTCCATCACAAACAATAGATAGGACACATCTTGTCCCATCTAACAATAGGATATATTGTGTCCCATCTAACAATAGGATATATTGTGTCCCATTAAACAATAGGACACACTGTGTCCAATCTAACAATAGGACACATTTTGCCCCATCTAACAATAGGACACAAAAGCAGTGTCCCATCAAATAATATGACACACAAGCAGTGTCCCATCAAATAATATGACACACATTGTCCCATTAAACATTAGGACACACTGTGTCTCATTCGACAATAGGACACACTGTGTCTCATTCGACAATAGGACACACTGTGTCTCATTCGACAATAGGACACACTGTGTCTCATTCGACAATAGGACACACTGTGTCTCATTCGACAATAGGACACACTGTGTCTCATTCGACAATAGGAGACACTGTGTCTCATTCGACAATAGGACACACTGTGTCTCATTCGACAATAGGACACACTGTGTCTCATTCGACAATAGGACACACTGTGTCTCATTCGACAATAGGACACACTGTGTCTCATTCGACAATAGGACACACTGTGTCTCATTCGACAATAGGACACACTGTTTCTCATTCGACAATAGGACACACTGTGTCTCATTCGACAATAGGACACACTGTGTCTCATTCGACAATAGGACACACTGTGTCTCATTCGACAATAGGACACACTGTGTCTCATTCGACAATAGGACACACTGTGTCTCATTCGACAATAGGACACACTGTGTCTCATTCGACCATAGGACACACTGTGTCTCATTCGACAATAGGACACACTGTGTCTCATTCGACAATAGGACACACTGTGTCTCATTCGACAATAGGACACACTGTGTCTCATAAGACAATAGGACACACTGTGTCTCATAAGACAATAGGACACACTGTGTCTCATAAGACAATAGGACACACTGTGTCTCATAAGACAATAGGACACACTGTGTCTCATAAGACAATAGGACACACTGTGTCTCATAAGACAATAGGACACACTGTGTATCATAAGATAATAGGACACACTGTATCATAAGACAATAGGACGCACAGTGTCCCATAAGACAATAGGACACACAGTGTCCCATAAGACAATAGGACACACAGTGTCCCATAAGACAAAAGGACACACAGTGTCCCATAAGACAAAAGGACACACAGTGTCCCATTAGAAAATAGGACACACAGTGTCCCATAAGACAATAGGACACACAGTGTCCCATAAGACAATAGGACACACAGTGTCCCATAAGACAAAAGGACACACAGTGTCCCATAAGACAATAGGACACACAGTGTCCCATAAGACAATAGGACACACAGTGTCCCATAAGACAATAGGACACACAGTGTCCCATTAGAAAATAGGACACACAGTGTCCCATAAGACAATAGGACACACAGTGTCCCATTAGAAAATAGGACACACAGTGTCCCATAAGACAATAGGACACACAGTGTCCCATAAGACAATAGGACACACAGTGTCCCATTAGAAAATAGGACACACAGTGTCCCATAAGAAAATAGGACACACAGTGTCCCATAAGACAAAAGGACACACAGTGTCCCATTAGACAAAAGGACACACAGTGTCCCATAAGACAATAGGACACAGTCATCATACATACCATGTCACTTCTTCACAAATTACAGCAAGTAAGAGTTTCTCTTTAACTTTAAAGGGGAAGTTTTGGTTCACATTTATAGAATTGATTGAGTCAACAAATGATATTTCCGTCACTAGATCTATGCTGATATCTTCCCGGTAAATTTATTGACTAGGGTTTGTATTTCATTTCTATTTTCATATCGTTTTACTATGCTTCCCTGTAATAAATAGACAATTGTAACGGTGTAGACTTACTCGCTCTTTCTTTGAGACTATGGCATATATTTTTAATCGGATTTATTAGGATAATCCACACCAATTTGTCAGTATTTTAAAATTTTCTTTGTGCCCCCGTACTGTTTCCCTTGGGCTCCGAACTGTTGTAATTTGGATTTTGGATTGTCTTTTTTTTCATTTTTATCATGTTTATTATTTTAACGCTTCTTTTAGCTTTTTAAAGGATAGCGGTATAGGGTTATGCTTTTCAACTAAGAGGTCTAAAATTTTTTGTTTTAGGTAGGCTCGTAGGATTCATTCACTACCACCTCTTCATTTTCCTCTAAAATCCATGAGTGCAGCCAAAGGTGCTTGTGTCCCTTTTCGTTACATTCCCTGTTAAGTGACTGTATCAATGAAGTAGTTTTTCTGCATGCATGAGTTTTTCCACCGGTGGTTCATGGTAGGTGACTTTGTTCATGGAGCCACTTTCCCTTCTACCTGCTTCTTCCAGTCCCTTGTACTTATTTTCCTTTAGACGTCAGCGATATGGCCTTTGATTCCAAAGCAGACATCAAAGCCAAACCAAATTAATATTTTGTCCTTCCTATTTTGGTAATAAATCATCAAATGTTTATAGAATATTTTTAATCATCAATTATGCTGTTAACTTTACAATTTTGATGATGGTAGTATTTAAAAATTGACTGAGTTAATTTATATGTTGAATTTGCTGGCAGAATTTCATTTACATTGAAATCCTTTTCATATTCATTAATATTCAACATCAAACAACTCTTGAGTATTCTAATACGATATCAAACACCTTTATTATATGACGAAATATATTTGAATTATTGTGTTACTGATATTTCATGATTATATTCCTGTTTAATCTGTATCACGAGGTTTTTTTCTTGATATGTTTTCAATCATGTTTAGTGCTTTCGAAAATTAAAGAGTTTCATGAAAGCTTCGTTTTTAAATTCAACTTTAATTATGTTGACTGCTATCATTATTTTATTTACTTTAATTTTTTTCAAAGTGTATTGACCCGGGAGGAAGTGATGCAGATTGTTAGGATAAAAATGGAATATTTATAAATTTTAATCTTTTAGTATTGACATAATGTTTGTAATTTGTAGCATCCCCGAATTATTTGCGAATTTACGGGGGTACTGTAGAGTCTTATAAGTCAAATCAGCGAATATGGGCACATACATGAAACAATTAGGCTAAAAATAAGACTGTTTTACTGTTATTGTGTAAGCCTGTTAATAAAATGTGTCTTTTATTGATAAATTCTTCGTTTTATCCAAATTATACTGATAGTTTTTTCAGTGAGGAAAAGCCCAGGCGAGGAAAAGTCCGGCATGTAAAAGTGAACTTAGTAAACTATCAAAAGTATTACGGATTTACTTTTCTTTGACAACTTTCTTTACAACTTTATATTTAGTTAGCAATAATTAATGAAACAAGATTAAAAAAACACATCGCTAATGATTATCAAAAAATATATCACCGTCCTCAAAAAGTGATTAATACAAGGAACATAAAAAAGCAACACAAAAAATTTGAACCTCGTAGTTGAAGAGTTTAACCCTAGCGCTATCCTCTAAAACTACAAGTAGCGTTATAAATATGTGTTCCATTTATTGAAGCAGAAGACTTAAATACTTCCCTGAACTAGTATTGTGGTATCAATTCATATCAATTCACATATATTTATTAGATAAACATGCGTGAATTGAAAAAAATGAAGCTACTTACAAATATTGAGTGAGATACTGAAAGTTATGATAGAGAGTGGTCAGTTTATTTGGGTGCATGTATATTTAAGAATAAAATTAATGAGTAAATGTTCTATTCAGTAACTATCATTCATTATGTAATTAAAAAAGAGAATTAAAGGTTTATTCTTCGAAAGGTCTGCTTCTTCTGGCAGGGGAACTTCAAAAAAATCTATGAAATGCTTTTTGAAGCTTCTGGATTTCTGGATAAATTTATGACATTTATTTGTTTGAAAAAAATGCATGTTATGAAGATTGAGTTCATAAATAGAATATGTACTGTGAATTGTTTTTATAATGCTATGAATCATGTGCTTACTACTAAAAATTGATTTAATCCTATTACGAATATGGAAAAAAGAAAAACAATCTTTTTTATGAAAATCTTACCTTAAGTTGGAAGGATTTTGATAATTAATTATCGTAACTGACAGTTGCTGAACAAATAGTCTGACGGATGTTCGCTGTAAGTTCAATGAGGAAATGTTTCCTGTTAAATACAATTCGAACATTCGTTCAGCATCTTTTTTGATGTGAGATCTGAAACGGAGGTGCGGTACTCCAACGGATTTCCCGGAGATACAGTCCTGCTATCTGGGATAGTGAATTTTGTTACAAAATATTATTTATTTCAGACATTTAGTTCATGTTTTGTATTATAAGAGTTATGCCATTTTGCGAAACTTTCGAGTCCAAAGTTAGCGAATGTGCACCAGTTTTCGTGTGACGAATCATTTAACTTTTTCACTTTGTGGCTCCGAAAACTTCTTCTTTCTGCTAAGATTTCTTTACTAAAAACTTGATAATATAATTCAAGTTGAATTAAGTTGTATTTCTTTGTACTGATATAATTAAGGTTACGATTTTCAGTTAAATTTTAAATTATTGTTTTAGAATTGGAATTTCAATGAAACAACTTTCGTGTACCTCAATGTTTTTAGGCTTTGTTATTGTTTTTTTTTTTCTAAATATGATATTAGTAAACTATTTGATGATTTTTTACACATAATATTTCAATTCTTCATATTATGTCTATGTAAAATGAAATATCGATTTGATTATTTAAATTGACTATTCAAATGAAATATTTTTAATCTGATTCAGCTAACCATGTTATACTAACTTGTAGTTGTATTATTTATCCAAATAAATCCATTGATTTGAATTGACTACAACCTCCGTGACATGAAATTGTATTTCTCTGTACCATCCATACCTGTCCAATAGAGAGTAACTCATCTGGAAAATTGATCAAATTTGAAAAAGAAATGTGGACATTTTTGTTTGTTTTTCCTGGTATTTGCGGAATGAAAATCCAAACAAAGAATTTGGAGAATGATGAGACTTCAGAGAAATACAATTGTATATTTTGACAAATATGGATTGTTACAATTTGCTTGTACCGCTCATTTTGAGGCCCTGAGGCTAATGTAGTTATATAGTAAAGTCTATACTATAGTAATATAGTAAACATTAAATTTAATTCAAAAGCAATTAACTGTAATTAATATCATTATCTCTTTAAATCTGATCTTCATTGCCCTCTAATCATTGAGAATAACTAATTATCGAAATAGGTTGTCATTCAATATGGACACTTCGTTGCCAATCCTCGTGAAATCTCTTGAAATTCTCCAGTATATATTATTTGTCTCGTGAGGATATGAGAATAAATCCCAAAGTAAGATCTCATTTCGTGTCAGTGATAGCTCTAACATCAAAAAATCTCTCCCAGATTCCATTTCCTGTCCTTCCTCTTCTTTCATTTCCATTTGAGAAAGTAAAGCCAAACTCTGTGTTTCGACATACTCGCAATTCCCGTAAATCCGCTTCGAATGGGACCCAATAATTCCCAGGGAAGAAAACCTGTCAATCGAAGTGATACTTTCACCGTCCACTTTCCACAGTCTCTGCATATCGGGGTAGGAGTTCAGTGTGTGATTACTGTAGGGTTGCGACAATATGCGTTTAAAATCATAGATCCTGAAAATATTATAGACGGAGAGAAATGAACAGTATCGAATCGTTCTAAATCAGCGGTATGTAGTGTTCGATACCATTTTATTTAGTTTCGTCTATGATATTCCTAAGATCATCATATCCATTTATCTATCTATTCAGTAGTCACAGTTTACTATTTTTGAGAATTAAATAAATACAAGAATAACGTTATCTGGAATTTTACGTAATGAAAAATAGCGTTTTTTAGTATTTTTCAATTCATTTTGAAAAAAATTACAAAGAATTTCAAGTAATACATTAATATTTTATTTTTGATTGTAACATTATTTTCTGTGGACATAATTCAATCAAATGGATTATTTTTCTGAAGTTAATTAAAAAGAAAATCTATTGACTTTGAGATTGTTTATGAACATTTATAGATCATTGAACGTAGCAATTTTCTTCATTGCTAGTTAGTGCAATAATTTTCATTGATGTGTTTTGGTTAGTGTATGCGTGCCGTCAATTTTTTAATATTTCAAATTTGTAGAAAGCTAATAAATGTTCAATTCATGTAATAATTATGAACCCTGGCTCTGCAATTCTAGAAAATATTCACCTGAATGAACTAAAATTATATTTCGTTATTGAAACCATTTTTTCAACTCTAATAGAATTTTTTCGTGTCTATGCTATCAATTGCTTGTCAACTGGTTAGTGTGACGGACAGATAGACATATGCTGTTCTTATTATAATATTAATTATCTGTATAAATTATTATACCCTTAACTAAAAATCTTTCTAAGAATTAATAAAAGTGAACGAAAATATTTTATTAAATTTTCGATAAAGCTAGAGGAAAATTTCATAAATTAGATGATATATTTGATGAATAATTTCCGCAAATTGTTCTTTTTATGTGCATTATTCTGCTACAAAATCTCTGTAAACTTTTATTTCCGACAATAGAATAAGAATGGTAATCTGTTTTTGTCCGCCTTTCAAATTGGTAAAGTTGAGTGAGTGCATTCTTTTAAGATAATAAAGAGAGTTGTGCTATCTAATAACGTTCCATTTAGATTGTTTATTCTCTTGTCTAAGTTTGTTGAAGACTCGAGGCGATGCGGAATTGTTTCTAACTTCAAGCGACTTTTCTCTCCGGAATATTTTACCATTTATAAGAAAATTCATTTGAAAAATTGTACTCGAATGCGTCAGTTTGTTGTCGCTTCTACTTGGAAGTTTTTTGTATCGACGAATGACTTGGTAAATAATTACTGACGATTAAAGGTTATTGTTTACATTGTATAATAATAAATAGTCTTCTTTAGAAATAATTTAATGTCGGTCACCTATACTCACCATCAGTCACACTTGTCCAATTTTTATTTCTCCGCTAGTGACTGATCTGGTAGACAGTTAGATGATAGACCACTTAATCACAAAAGTTAGGTAGTGTCTTTACCTTTCTAGTAATCAATTAAAAGTAATTGTACCTAAGTATTTACAGCAATAATATGCGTAGCCCAGTTAGGATGCCCAATACAAAACTTTTGTAACTCAAAAACTGTTTGGGATTGAACATAAAACTTAAAATCTAAACATTCATCACATTTATGAATTTTATTTATAAATCACAAATAAGTGTGGAAAAAAATTTCTGTAAAGTAACACCCATTTTCAAGGCAGTACATTTCTGACCACTTTTTCAATTTTTTTTTTGTTATCTTCATTTATGTTTTTGGCTGTTTCTTTATAGTTGTGTGATTGTTTTTATTCTATTAATGTATACTTTCCCCGTAAGGTATTCCCGTAGATAAAAGTCGCTTATGGTTCGGTCTTGGTATCTGGGAGTCCAGTTAACATCTCCGTGCCGAGAGATCAATTTTTGCGGAAACAAGCGATTTCAATGAATTATTGTTTCTCTCGCGGTGTGACTCGTGGCGCCATCTGGTTGATACTTCGATATCTTTCTTCAAGTTGAAATCCAAGGAAAGTACTGATCATAGTTCGACATCTTGGTCCATTGACCCATATCGTTTTCGAATTTTTTTTTCGAAAACTGTATAATATTTCTTCGATTGTAATGTTTATTAAATAAATTTGGATTGTTTCTGCGTTCAGATACAACAATTTTTTGTTCACCTTTCCTGAAGATGAAAATAGGCCTCATCACTCATTATTATCCTTTTAAGGACATTTCTCTCTTATGATATTAATCATTTCACGTGAATATTGCAACCTTGATGCGTTGTATGTAGCATTTTAATTGTTGGGTTAATTCCGATTTGTAAGGAAATGATTTATGATCTATTTTGCCAAATTCTTCTCAGCGATCTCTTTACTTATGTTCAGTTGTGTTAAACGCTTCCCGTTCTCATGCAGATTTAATGTTTATTTGGAGTAGAGCGGTTTCGACGAGATGGTTCATTGGTAGAAACAAACCAGTGCTTTAAAATATTCTTATCCATCTTCACAGTGTTTTGCGATGTGCATGAAGATCCATTCCAAAAGTTATTCATTTTCATAAAACAGCTTGGCGAAAGCGATCCGTGTTTCTTCAGAATGCATGCGAACAAATAGTCTAATATCTTTGTACTATAACCTATGTGCTCTTGTGTATGCAGTCTACATAATCAAATGGAGGTTATAAATACAATTCTTAAATATAATAGATGTTTTGAAATAAAGTTTTATGTTCTATTCCTAAATAGTTTATGAGTTATAAAAGTTTTTATTGGGGCTTCCTTACTGGCCTACCTTTTATTTTATATTCCCATTATTTTAACGTACTCAAATTCGATGCTTTTGAGTTTAATATTCAGTCGGTAATACAATTTTAATTTGGGATAAACTCGTGTATTTAAATTCTTTTCATAATATATTTGGTAACTTTGTAATACCTAACACTTTTTCAACATTTATTAGATTTATGTATCTAGACTCAATATCACTTTTAAGAATTTTCAATACATATAGTTATCCAAACATTTCTTCCTAATATACATTATATAGCTATCAACATCAATTAGAGAACTTTAATTTGTGCATCATTTTATTTTTCAAGTTCCATGGCGTATGTTGCCTACTGAATAAGGTATTAAATTGTTTAATTATCTTGGGGGAAGTAGAATTTTAAGTGAAGCGCCAATATTCAATCTTCTGTGTCCTAACCATAACTTTAACTGCAGCCATATTTAATGTTGTTTCTTTCACTATAACTTTCTCTTTTTGAAATCATTCCAACTATCTTATCTATACTTTTTTCTGACTACTTCATATTATCGCCATTGAATTCAATATTCAGGATGTAAGCATTCGGTCATTTGAAATTAATTCCTATTGAAAGCAATTCGAATCGAAACATTATCTATGAACATAAATTCTGACCAATATATATGTAGATCATCAATTCTGATTAATAAATGATTAAATTCACTTGGTATTATTGAGTTAACATCACAGGCAGGCCCCGCTTTTATGATAGCTTAAATTATTTCGAGGCACGTCTCGAAGTTCTTACAGTACGTAGACATACAAAACAGAGACCATTTGTTGTGATTTTTATTTCACGGTAACTACAATAAATATAAATATTATTGAAATAAGTTTATTAGAAGCAATTGGTTTATAAATTAGTTTTTATAACGGAAGAAACTTTTAATTCATTCGCTACTTTGAACTTTATCACGAAGCTTTCATCAGTTGATTCTTGCAAAAAACACCGCAATATACGCTAAATAGAGCCTTCAAGATCATTTTCTTTCATTTTAACTCATAGAAAATGAAATTCGAGGAATTACTTCAACCATATACTAGATTTCAGTTAATGTCTCGTTTTTAATACCATTTGAAATAAGTGTGAGTCGTGGTTTTACAAATAGAAGTGGGGCCTCCTGCTAGTAACCTAATGGTTAATACCCAATATCAATTAGTAATTACTGTAGTTTATTTCAAAATATACACACTGAATGCAACAATAACGGTTTAATAGTTGGAATTGTTATTATTCTATGTTAACTTCGCATTGTTCTAATTAATACCGAGCAATTAATACACGCATTAATCTATTCGCAATCCAGACTGTTGTTTGATATCAAATGTCGCAAATTCAATTATAATGTACAGCTGTATTATTCATGTTACTTTGACGTCAGAGTCAAGAGTAGAAGTATGTATGGTAAATGCTATCAGGAAACAGAACTAAAGGCATTTATTGTGATAATAGCCAAGTAAAACGATGATTCGGTAGTTTGTGAATATCAGAAAAAAAATCAAAAAGAGAGACGTATATTCGAAATTTTTTGTGGTAATATCTGAGTGAAAGCTTAGGTAGTATATCAACACTAGTGTATTATTACTCGTCAAAAATGACTGATTACAATTTTTCAATTTTCTAAAAAGTATCTGAATTACTCGACGAATAAACCTGGTCGTATTTTTAAAAAGAAAAAAGATTATCTAGATTTTTGATTACATTGATATTTTTTGTTTTCATGATTTTTCTGATATCGGATTTTCTGTTTTTCCGAAATCTTCTGTTTTCCGTAATTTATATTTTTCCGTGTTTCCTGTTTCTCCTCTTTTACCTCTTTTACCATTTTTCTGTTTTTTCGATTTTTTCTTTATTTTTCTATTTTTTTTTCGGATTTTTGTAATCTTGATTTCTGTTATCGTTATTTCTGTTACATTGTCAACATTTTTAGTCATGGAATTAAATCGCATCTTAAAAGTTAATGCATGGCATTTTTCTTCCAACCATCAAACACACATTAGTATATATTGTGATTGTCTTCAATTACTTTGAACTCTCCATTTCCCTCTTCAATCCATGTCTGCAGAATCTTTGCGCTTGCTTTAAAGTTTCACGAAGACTAAAGCGATAGCGTTATCCACCGTAACTGCATATGAAGTGTAAGATGAATGTGTAAACAGTTTTCAGATTTTACAATATATATGCAGATGTAGAGCATACGAAAGAGAATTTCTATACAGTCAGTTTAAATATTTACTCTAAATATTAGAGTTTTGAATGGTAAATGACAAGACTTTGATGGAATAGCTTTACTAAGAATTACTCCATCTCATTTGATTGAAGTTTGTATTTCATCAGAGGAGTTGATTGAATGCAAATAAGAGGACATTTATCTCGACGAGAGAGAGCCGCCTAATCTAATTGCTACTCGCATCATTCCGTCATCACAATTAGAGTAATTTTACGTCAAACAGGGTAGTTCCAAATTATTATTTAGTTCAACACTTAGTCGTCATGACTAAGGAGAGGATATGCCAAAACTTATAGAGTTCAATTTACAGCAAAGTTAAAATTAGTGAAGAATATAAAGTAAATTTCTCTACTGTTAGGATCATTCATTTATTTTAACAGAGCGAAAGTTGTATACTATAATTTCTTTTGTATTCTTGATGCATGTTATTTAGAATCTACTCTCAGAGACATACCGAGAATATAAGTATTATTCAGAATACTGCTGTCATTTCATTCAACAGAACCAACTAAGCTGAACTGAAGATGAAGTCTCATTCTCTTCTAGTGTTCAGTCAAACAATTCCTTGGAGACATTGAGTGAATTTCGACATGAATTCATGTCTCTTAAATGTCCTGATAACGGAGAACTGACCTGTTAGGAAGTGCGAAATGGAGAAGAACGACAATGTTAAAATGAACTTCAAACCAAGGAACGGTAATGTTAGGAAGTACGAAACGGAAGTGTTTATATCTTTCATAATTATGTAATATAGAAGATTTAGTATTAAAAAGTATTTTAACGTCACATTATATCTTATTCTTATTTGAGTAATACTTGTAGCAAAAGTGTCATCTTAATAGTTTTATGATTTTTTAAATTTTTTACCCAATATTAAAAAATATTCATAACTAGAACGGGTACTCCAGCGCATACCTTCGCCGAATGGTTCCTTGTTAATTACCAATCGTCCCACCAAGTTTCATGAAATTTGGTTGAATACTTTTGAGTTATGCGAATAAATAAGATTAAAATTAGTTTTCAATAACAAAATCCAAATAGATATTGCCGATCAAAAGATAACCTTCCGCCATTTTTGGAAGGCAATATGTTCACTTTAACGGAATAATATAACGATAATATTCAGTTAATTAAGTCGATCCAAATCAACCTATCCATCGTAGTAACATTTAATTTTATCTACTCCCGTATATCATTGATAAATATTTTTCAATTGGTATTTTTCAAATTACTTCGATCATAAATTACAGCTTTTGAAATTATTCTAATGTATTAAAATATGACAAAAATTACTGAAAATATTCGAATTTATTATTCGTTTTTATAAGTCCTAACAAATTAAGTCTTAGATTTTTATGTACATGTAATATTACAATGGATTTTTCTCATGATGGTTTCTAATGGCTTAGAGTGAAGTTCAATGAAATATTACATTTTTTTTATTATTTAAGTTTCGTGTAATTATGTTCTACTATAAACACACGTATGACCTTTTATTTACAATACGTAACTTATAATATCAAATGCCGTTAACTTAATTTATAGTTGGAGACTTTATATTCCATAAATTCAATAGATAGTATATTTAGTTGCTTGTTAATAAATCCGTAGATAGCAAAGATCCAAGAGTAATAAATAAAATTAATGGCCCGTTGTTATTTTTATAGACCGATAAACGTCTGCTCGAGGCTTCACATTGTCTTACATTTGAACAACAACACCAATATTGTCTTTTCCTCTGTTTGTTTTACTGACAGTGAAGAGATATGAATTGGCAAACTTGGGGTTACTAAGTGGATAATACTTGTGTCTAGAGATGCATCGATAGTATCGGTATCGGAAAAAGTACAGTATATAGAACTTCTTCACAGGTAAAGCTCGTACAGCGAACAATCTTTAAACAGACAACCTCCTACAAAGGATTAAATTGTCCGTTCTACCGGACATGCAGGTCGCTAAAACGACCTCTTTATTATTGTATGGCTTAAAAAGTATTTTATCCGTCGACCAAGTATCTAGTCAATCATTTATAATATTCAGTGGTAAAAAAATTACAATTTACAATCAACACTTAATATATTGTTTTTCAGATTTCCATGATTTAGATTTTGTTATTCTTTTCCGCCACATTTTCTATGATTAGAAAAGTTCTGAAGAAATTAAAGAGGTGTAACTATTCTATATTATATTGTAATATATACTTTATTTATTCATAAAAATCGAAAAAAATAAGAATCAGGAAATGAAATCATTTATTTATATATTGTGTTCTGTTTAATTTATGATAATTTATTATGCTAAGTATATAAGTTCGCATGTACAGTAGGTACATAGATATCTATGTACCCTTTTTCATCAAATTCTATAGTACTTTTAAACAACCGTTATGCAGGGTGGCCCATAAGTCACTGACCCTTTAAATAACGTCATAACTACATAACTAAAAATGGTACAGAGATTAGGTTAATTTTAAATTAAAAAAGAGATTATAAAGGTTTTTGGTATATCTACACTACAAACAGTTAACACTTTTATCCTTTTTATTTTCGTTGAACTCAATTCTTGAAAATGAAGTACACAGCAAAGCAGTGAGCACAATTTGTAGAGATTTACTACAGATGTCATACATAGGTAATTGCGGTACAGCCGTATGTGAAGGGAAGCTACAGACGCATTTTCAGTTAAACAGTACCTTCAAAGAATCACATAAAATCATAAATTGCAGATTCTGGGCTTCCGAGATTTCTAGGCAAATTCATGAATGTCCACTTTTCACTGCTAAAGTGAGTGTTGTATCGAATAATCGGATCATATTTATTTCAAGTAATTCAGTAACAGAGACAACCCTTTACGACCGTGCATGACGAATTCGTCACTTTAAAAATAAAGGATTTTGCTGTTATTAATTGAACTGTTGGAGCCTAGTGACGAATGTGACTATCGCGTGAATGTTGAAAAAATTCAGGAAATTTAAAAACTAATTAAAATTAGTACATATATTAACTATTTATCGGCTACTAACTAACACATTTGAAGTTTATAAAATCTTAAAGTTTTGACAATTATTTCTGGTTGTAAAGGGGTGAAACTTAAAAGGGAAATCGATAAGGAAATATGATTAAAGAATATTTTTGGCCTGAAATAAAAGAACTGAGGGGACATTTTTTTCAACAAGATAGAGCGAAATGTCGCATCGCAAGAGAGTCGATTGCAATGTTGAAGGTTACGTCTCCACACAAATTAGTGTCTCACTTTGGTGACATAGAGTGGCCACCCCGATCTCCGGAACTTTATTCTCTCTTGGAATATTGAAAGAAAGAGTATAGCCTATATTGAAAGGCCTAATACCGTACAAGATCTAAAAAGACAGATCATTGATGAAATCAACAGAACACCAGAGACATTAAGTACAGTAATGAACAGCACTGTTGAAAAGGCACGTTATTGTGTGACCAATAATGGAGGTCATCTGAAATTTACATCGTATATCTACCATTTTCAGTTATGTAGTTATAACGTTTTAAAAGGGTCAGTGACTTATGAGCCACCATGTATCTATCTTAGTATTTCGTACAATTAGATTAGTGAGTTATATAAATATTATAAGATTTTCATTAGAATTTTCATTTAATAATGAGATTTTTTACCTTCATTAGCGTTTTATTGAAATGCGTTAAAGAAACCTTGCAAAGTTTGAATTCCCAACAGATGTAAAACCTCAGTCGCGCATTGCGTCCATTGATTAGCATAGCGGACACTTCTTCTGGTACATGTACTGTCCGTTGTACGAGCTTTACCTGTATAATGAATGTAGACTGTAGAGTCCATAGTAAGAAAAGTATCATGTATAGCGAACAAATTTTCTTAAGTCTGCCATGAACAGTATCAGTTTTAGAAAACTTTTTGCCATTAAATGGCAGACTGAGGGAAATCTGTTCACTCTAGAGGGTAATTTTTTACTCAAGTCTCTACATTCACTATAGAGGAGTGCCCTATAGAGGAGTGCACTATAGAGGAGCTCTACTGTATTTTAATGTATCTCTTTTTACGAGTATCTGGTAATTGCTAACCGATAACAATTACTTTTCTAAGTTTGGTAATATAAATCATTACATAGGGCAATTGTATATAGATAGCATATTATAGGCACCTATGTTTATTCAATATACGATTGGGGCCATCAAGAAACTATTTAGATAATACCATATCATAAATTAGGTACGAAATCATTCCATTAATAATCTCATTGAATCATTTACTACCTAAAGTGTTTCAAATGATTAAATATTGGTATTATCAATTTTAAACGAGTTTCTTTATTGGAATGTCCTAATTAGGTGCACTGTACCTAATTGCACTAATATATATAATATTCTGACAAGAAAAAGTACGAAATAACTTGGTAGTATAATCAACCAGTCTTAGCTCTACAGCGCACCTCTTACTTCATACGGTGAATAATGATTTTTTTACGTTATAGGCTGTATTAATTTATAGCTAGTGTACTTGCAACCTATCTATCTATCTATTTATTCATCGTGAGACAGTGTGTAAAGATCACAGCGAATGTGTTTTCCTTTACTCAGTTCGTAGAACTGTTCCATGTGAACTCATCGTAAAACAGTGTGAAAGCATCCACAGCGAATTGGTTTTGGAGCATCTCGAGAGAAATGAATTTTCCTTTCATCTGCAGATATGAAGAAGCTAAGCAAATTGTTTGGGGAGATGCTGTAGGTGCGGTAAAAAGGTTGATCTTGTTATTGTTTTGTTCTACAGTAATATTGTCTTGTAGGTAATTTGCATTAACGATAAGCTTTTGGAATTATATTGTAGTTGTTTAATAATAGAAGAATAGCATTCGATTAAAAATTTAGTAACCATCAATATCAGTTTGCACTCTCTGTTCATTATATTTTAATTTATCAATTAACAATTCAGTTCGAATTTTCTAATTTAATTGCATTCAATTAAATATTAATACTCAATTATCATTCACCATTACCAAACTATTAATATTAATTTATATTCTTTGTATAGTGTGAATATTTAAAATACACTCTATCATTTAAAGTATTATAAAGTTTATAATACTTATCTTCAGTCATGATTGTGTCCATAGAGTGTCCATGGTAACAGCAACCAATGTCCTTAGAGATGGTAGGACATGTCCTTTCTGTGTTCCATTACTCATTCGGACACTCTTGAGTAAGAGTCATGTACTCTGTATTCTACAAATTACAGCAAGTAAGAGTTTCTCTTTAACTTTAAAGGGGAAGTTTTGGTTCACATTTATAGAATTGATTGAGTCAACAAATGATATTTCCGTCACTAGATCTATGCCGATATTTTATTTATTGGCTATTGTTAGATAACCGGTTTGTGGTTTGATAACCATTCCTCAGACTTTAAAAATCATATGAATTGTTTGATAACTATTTTAATAGTTTGATAACCGTTTAAATAGTTTGAAAAACTCTTGAATAGTTTGATAACCATTTAAATGGTTTGATAACCATTTAAATGGTTTGATAACCGTTTAAATGGTTTATTATCATTCTTTTATTTATGTACATATTTCTCCTTTTAATTTTGTTCACTCAAATTAATTCTTATTACGAAAAAACTAATTTGGTCACCGAATTATAATATAAAATGTTATCAGTCTAGAAATTTTTTGTTTCTAATTCATTTTTAATTTATATCAAACATTTGCTAATATTTTTAATGGAATAAGCAAAATTTATTATGAAATATGATTTGCTTTGTCCATCTAAATGATGATTAATAAAGAAAGGACAATTTAATTTGTTTTGTACCAGTTAGTGATAAATTGAACAAATTTTTCGCTAATCATTATCTCCATTTTATTGTTTTCTCATAAACGTTACGCAAAGAACGTTTAATTATCTATGAGTAATATTCATAATTCTAATTCTAGATTAAGTTTATTAGTTAATATAGTGTTGATATTTCACAGATTATTTAATTTATCGCTTATTTAAACAATGATAAACTGTTATTTTGCAGACGTTAATTACATAAAGTGACATCTATCGCATGCTTGATCACAATTTTATTATCTATTAAATACCAAATTCTCTCTGAAAATATTATTATTTCAGCTAAAATATTTCAAACTTCTGAATATTTATCTATTATTTATGTTAAAATATTTCATATGAAAATTAACTGCATTTTTCGTTCACGCTACCGAGTCGCGTGTATTTATTGCCTGCTTCTATTATAACCTTTCTTTTAATTAATTTAAAACGGAAACATATTTTTTTATAATATTGATAATAATTATTACCTCTCAATATATTTATCTGTCATTAATTATCTTTCACTTAAATATTATTATGAGAGATATTATCATAGAGGTATTTTTTATATTATCTTAGAGGTAATATTTGTATTATCTTAGAGGTAATATTTGTATTATCTTAGAGGTAATATTTGTATTATCTTGGAGGGAATATTTGTATTATCTTAGAGGGAATATTTGTATTATCTTAGAGGGAATATTTGTATTATCTTAGAGGGAATATTTGTATTATCTTAGAGGGAATATTTGTATTATTTTGGAGGGAATATTTGTATTATTTTGGAGGGAATATTTGTATTATTTTGGAGGGAATATTTGTATTATTTTGGAGGGAATATTTGTATTATCTTAGAGGGAATATTTGTATTATCTTAGAGGGAATATTTGTATTATCTTAGAGGGAATATTTGTATTATCTTAGAGGGAATATTTGTATTATCTTAGAGGGAATATTTGTATTATCTTAGAGGGAATATTTGTATTATCTTAGAGGGAATATTTGTATTATCTTAGAGGGAATATTTGTATTATCTTAGACGGAATATTTGTATTTCTTAGAGGTAAAATTTGTATTTTCTAAGGGGTAAAATTTAGTACATTTTAGAGGTAAATTAGTTATTTTCTTAGAGGTAATTTTATTTGTGGTTTAGTCTCTTATGGAAAGAACTTTTATGAAATATTGCACTTGCGGTGATTTATTTACAGTTTTTATCGCACTCTACACTGAGGGAAGTTTATGCTCTGAATTTAGCTCAGCTCTAATATAGTTTGTTATTTCTTATTTGTAAGGAGAACTCTTATAATTCAGATGATTTTGAGAAATAAAACAATATTAATAATATTTCTACATATACATGAAAAATCTGTATTTTTATGTACGTATTATATAACTAAGACAAATGTTACCTATATGTATAAATATTGAGTTTTATTAATTTTTTTCAAATAGAAATCAGTGATTTTTGTTAAATTTTTAGTCGAAAAAATTATTCGTAAATAACAAAAATAAAGATAGTAATTCAATTTATTATCATGTATTTATATCTTTTATTAAGTTCAACCGTTACCAGTCTTTCATGTTAATTATTTGCACACATAAAGAGGTATTTTGTCCATTATTCTTGACTGTTGTCTTCATTGTTCTTGATATTTGTTGAAGGTCTTTTTCCAATTAGATTTTCCAAATATCACCTAAAGTTTGATTGGCTCAAGTCTGAATTGACTTGGCCATTACATTACAAGAAAGTTGTTTTCTGAAAATAACAATAACTCAATCGTTCATTGAGATGCGCAGTAATAGTAGCTATTGAACTCGATAAAAATATAAATAAATAGTATTAAATAAAAATATGTTTTTATATATACGAATGCTTTTTCACCGTTAAAAAATGGAGTAAATGCAGTAATTTCTGTTAAAATATAAATTAATAAAGTTTATAATTATAATTTATGATATTTATCTTTGTATTTAAAATGTACAAACATTTTCTTTAGTTGATTAAGTTATTTTAATATATATGTAAAGAGGCAGTAGAAACACTTCATTATCGACACTGCATTGCAATGTGTTTCATTAAATTAGTTATTTTATTATTCGATGAAAATTATTTCCTTTCTAATCTCATGGCGGAGTTTCAGTTAAAAGTCTCCGGTGTTCACTACAAGTATTTCATTTACTTTTTATTTATAATTAACAGATTCATTTTTGATTCTCATTCATTTTGAATTCAACTTATCAAATTGATTGCAATATATCTTACCATACTTCCCCATTTTCAACTATATTTATTAATTAGTATAAATTTTTTTCAGATGTTTTTTTAGATGGAAAAAAATATTCTTACCCAGCAAAAACACATTATCTCAATTTATTTTCTGGGTGTATGTTAGATTATGTTCTTACATATCTTTTTTCTTTCTTTTGACCACTTTCTAATTATATCTTAATTAAATTTTATCTCTTTTTAAATCTATACTATTTGAAATATTTAGTAACTGCACATCTAATAATTCCTCTATAACAATTTTTTACAGCTAATGAACAGTTAATTGATTTAACTTCATGATTTATTTACGTGGTTAGAGAATAATGTGTACTCAGATATTGCCTGAACTATTAAATTAAGTGACTTTTTATGCAATAAATTGGGCAATATTGAATAGGAATCCGATGTACACATATGCTATATATTAAATGAATGCGTTCTCACATCTAGTTTAACATCTAGTTTAAATGCTTGTTTCTGTAGATATTATTCGAATAGTATTAGGATTTGTAATTTATTTCACAAAAATATCGAATAGTTTAACTGCACTACTCAATGAATACTTATTTCAAACTTTTCTATAGTTTTCATTTAAATTCTTCAGTCCCCCCTTCAGCCTATTTTCTATAAGGAATACACAAAAGTGCATAGAAAACTACGAAGAAAATATAGTTTATTTCTAGTTGCTAATCGCATAAGTTGTTATGTTTTAATATCAGGCAAACAAGTTAGATAAGTTATAACGTATATTGATGACTCAAACTCTTGAAAATGTGACTTAGTCTTTTCCTCCTAAGTCTTTTGTATTATTTTTTTCTTGACAACAGTTAAGGAAAGTCCTTTAATTGATAATGATAATAATGATAATCTTTATTGAAAAAATATAACATCTGAATAAATATAACAGAAATAAGCATGGTACAAGATGAATATAAAATCAAGCCTATATGAAGAAATTCCTTGTCAGGGATAAGCAATATATTACCAGTGCTATTTGTTAGTCATACCCAGCAATTAGTTAGGGGAGTATTATTCCCTGACATGTCTGTGAGTATATTGTCAGCTAATTAGCACCCCAGGGGCTCTATCCTGAAGCTGTCTGCTGTGAATGGAAGAGAAGGGGACATCCTATGAGACCCGAACTGTTGTAATTTGGATTATATATTGTCTTTTTTAAACATATTCATTATTGTAACGCTACTTGCAGTTTCAGAAGATAGTACTAGGGTTATGTTCTTCAACTACGATGGCTTAGATTTTATGTTAAGGCTCTTAGGCTCAATTTACTATCACCTTTCCATTTTCCTCTTCAATCCGTGAGTGAAGCCACCGGTGCTTGTGTCCCTTTTCGTCACATTCTTTTGTAAGTGACTGCATTCACGGAGTAGCTTTTCTGAAACCATGAGCTTTATTACTGACTGGTGATAGATGATTTTTTCATGGAACTACTTTCCTTTCTGACTACTACTTCCAGTCTCTTGTACCCAATTTTCTTTTGACTTCTGCGTTATGGCCTTTGCCTCCGAAGCGGACGTTGAACCCCCACTGAAATTATTAGTTCATAATAACTTCAAGTCTCCGCACTGTAGTATTTTATCTTTCTTGTACTGAAAATAGTTGATACAATGTATGTTAAAATATCATTGGGTGATGAGTTAGTTTGTGTTTGTATAATTAAATGAATATATTAATTAATTACTATAATAACTTCAGTTTTATTTTCCTCTCATAACTTATATTTGAGGTAAATTTTGCCAACTACTAGAGAAATCCCCATTTTTTTAATCCCTTTATCATCTTATGTTTCCCCCATTCTTGTATTTACTCATCATGTATTTACCCATCATGTATTTTTACCATTATATGTGTTACCCATCTTACATTTTTCCTATCACATATTTTCCCCATCACATATTTTCCCCATCACATATTTTCCCATCCTGCACTTTTCCCATCACACATTTTCCCATCCTACATTTTCCCATCCTACATTTTCCCATCCTACATTTTCCCATCCTACATTTTCCCATCCTACATTTTCTCATCCTACATTTTCCCATCCTACATTTTTCCATCCTACATTTTCCCAAACACATATTTTCCCATCACATATTTTCCCATCCTGCATTTTTCCCATCCTGCATTTTTCCCATCCTATATTTCCCCTTCCTATATTTTCCCAATCACATATTTTCCCATCCTATATTTTCCCAATCACATCTTCCCATCCTGCATTTTCCCCATCACATATTTTACCATCCTGCATTTTTCCCATCCTATATTTCCCCCTCCTATATTTTCCCAATCACATATTTTCCCATCCTGCATTTTCCCCATCACAAATTTTCCCATCCTGCATTTTTCCCATCCTATATTTCCCCATCCTATATTTTCCTCTCCTATATTTTCCCCATCACATATTTTCCCATCCTGCATTTTTCCCATCCTACATTTTCCCCATCACATATTTTCCCATCCTGCATTTTCCCCCATCACATATTTTCCCATCCTGCATTTTTCCCTCATGCATTTTTCCCATCCTGCATTTTCACAATCACATATTTTCCCATCCTGCATTTTCACAATCACATATTTTCCCATCCTGCATTTTTCCCATCCTGCATTTTTCCCATCCTGCATTTTTCCCATCCTGCATTTTTCCCATCCTATATTTCCCCATCCTATATTTCCCCATCCTATATTTCCCCATTCTATATTTCCCCATTCTATATTTCCCCATCCTATATTTCCCCATCCTATATTTCCCCATTCTATATTTCCCCATTCTATATTTCCCCGTTCTATATTTCCCCATTCTATATTTCCCCATTCTTTATTTCCCCATTCTTTATTTCCCCATCCTTTATTTCCCCATCCTATATTTCCCCATCCTATATTTCCCCATACCCCGTGCCTCCACGTCATTTGTTGAGCTATTCAGAAAAATGCAGACTCATCATTTTATTCATATTGAATTCTTTGATCTCGCGTTAGTTTCGTAGATTATTTCTTCCAATTGAAAGTATTGCGGAATATTTATTTCAAGTTATAAATATAAATGATTAAGTTTCCTGTTAGCTCTTATTTTTCTTTCATTTTAGTAATATTTGTACATTAGAATTGAACTGTGAATAATTGCTCCCATATATTTTCTTCTAATAATAGAAGTTATATTTCTAAAACAGTAATCGAAACTTCTTACTAAAATACAATTCTACAATAGAGTTCACAGGTTATTATACATAAATGGTATACTTATCAACTGAATGTTGAAGTTTTTTTTTTGTTTCAAGCTTTCGAATAGAAAGATTTTCATCCATCATCAGGACAAGGGTGGAAGAACTGGTAATAACATTTAATTTATGTTGGATACCATCTTACTGTTTATGCTACCTATTTTATAGTAATATAGTTAATTATTATTAATTAATCTATTAATTTTTTGATATATTAAACCAAAATGTAAATTTTTTGCTATTGGCAAAATAGCTATGTCAGAAATTCTACCTTATTTATATCTATAATGAAAAAATACAGGTATACGATTAAAACTATCTGTATAACTTTTCTAAACTTATATAATTTAACTATCTATAAGAGACTCGATTTACAGAACAAATGTCAACGGTGAGTTTAAATAACCTCTTGATAAATTGATATTCCATTGAATATGAATCTTCTCAAATAAATGGTATACTGTACAGAACATATATAATCCATTTACCATTTACGCATATAGACTAGTTATCCATTAAAAAAACATTATTTATCCACACTCTGAAATTGCACCAAAGATGTGATCTTCTTTTTACTATCTTGTGTTCTCCCTATAAGGTGGAAAAGAAGAGACTATTAGAGATGTAGTTAGTCAGTTACTCTTCAGTAGCGTCAAGTGAAGGTAGTGTGTGCCCATATCCCTTCTGTCTACCTTCTGTGGATACGATCGGGTTAAACCCTCCCTCTCAGGCAGCTTTTGGCACTCCAACATTTCTATTACATTCTTTTGTAGTTGTAGTACATTCAACAGAGAAAACATTGGATGTTAGCAAATGTTTTTAGTGTCTGTGAAATTAATAATGTTTGGCTTGTATGTTTTTGTGTGTAGGCTCAGCTTCAATGGGAATTAATTCATGTGAGTATATTTTCTCTGTAACTTACAAAATAACATGAAAAAAACATTTCAAAATAAAGGATTAATCTTTATTAATTCAATATAATATAATATTCTAACTATTATTTGTTTATTTAATATTATTATTTAATTTCAAGTCGAAAACATATGTCATTTTATTAGGTTGTTGTTTCGATAGTTTATGCACATATATTGGAAGATGGCGCAATTTTACATACTTATTTCATTGCACGAATAAATTGTGCACATTAATGGTGAATCAAAGCACATGTGAATAGAAATAAGTAACTGTGCGTGTGGTGGCTTTTACACGCCTCTTACCTCTCGGTAATTCAATAAGTTTTACCCTCTGAATGTTTGATGAGGAAAATGAGAACAGACGGTCAGAGTGACTAATATAACACACCTCCCTCTCTTTATGCTGGTCACTGTGACTAATATAATATATCTCCCCTCCCCACATTTATCTGGTCGATGTGACCAATGTAACACCCCTTCTATATTCTGGTCATTGTGACTAACATAACTCATTCCCCTCTATATGCTGGTCACTGTGACGAATATAATAGGTACCCCTTCCCTACTGTAAATGGTGGTCACTGTGTTGTAGCGGATAACTTAGAGGTTGTTGTCGGTGCTCAGGAACACTGTTTCGGCTTCAATCGGCGACTCAACCTTGGAGGGCTGACTATCCTCTGTTTGTTGGTGCCCTGCAGGAGGCCCAACTCATTCATCATGCCTCAGCTGAGGGTTTATGGCTGCAGCTCAGCGGTGAGTACAAGGAGATTCAATCTAGGTGCATCCTTCTGAAGCGAATGCACACTGCACAGTCCGACTCGTCACCTCTTGCTACAGACATCTTAGCCCAAAAGCGACATGTCAAGTGCATGGTCCGTCAAGCTAAAGCTAGTAACAAGTAGAAATTTGCTTGAAATCAACACAAAATGAGGAAGTTCCTGGTGCCCATGCAGTCTTCTGCTGGTGTCCTGGTCGCTGATAATCTTGGTATTGCTCAGGAGTTAAATCAGTATTTCTCTACTATTCACTGTCGAGGTTAACAGAATACCACTCCCTGTCATTTTGTATGTAGGAAATGACTGGATGAAGGAAGTTGTCATCATTCAGGAAGAAGTGTATGAGAAGCAACTCTATTTAGACCATCACAAGTCTCCCAGATCTAATGAGTTTTTACCTAAGGTGGTGAAATCCGTTGCAGTTACGTTAGCCCCCACTTATGTCAAGTGTTCGAGGCATCGTTGGGGACTAATGACGTACCACTTGACTGGAGATCAGCGAATGCACGTCCCACTCATAAGAAGGGTCCAAAAGATCAGACCAGCAGTTTTAGGCTCATTAGACTGACTTCTATTGCAGGTAAGGTATTGGAGACCTTGATCAAGGAATTGGTTGTAGATCATCTGGAGCGGAACGAATTTGACTAATTCTCAACGTGGTTTCATAGCAGGTAGATCATAAATCACTAATCTGCTAGAGTTCTACCATGTCATCTACGGTGTCAACGACAGGTGTGGGACTGTGGATCTCTTCATTCTCGACTTCCAGAAGGCTTTTAACAAAGTCCCATACCGGAGACTGATGGCTAAGGTTAGAGCTCTTGGCATTGTTGGCTGTCAAGTTGAAGAAATAGAGTAGTCGTTTTAGGCACTCCGTTTCTTGGTTAGTTGTTACCAGTGCTGTACCTCAAGGAACAGTTTTATGACCTCTGCTACTCCTCAGTTACATCAATGATTTGGATACTGGTATCATCTCCAATATGAGTAAGTTTGCAGACATCACCAAGCTTGGCTTCGATGCAACTGATCTAAAAGCAGCGAACGAGATGAAGAAGAATTTAGCCAGCATTGGAGAGTGATCAGAGCAATGACAGATGCCATTCAACTCAGGCAAATGTAATGTCCAACTTGTTGGTGTGTAAAATTCTCGCGCTGACTACACCTTCCTCGGTTCGCCTGTCTTTCCTATGTTGCAGGAGTTTGACCTCGGCCTTCTTTTAACCTACCAAGATTATGTACCAACAAGTTAAATCCTGAGACCTGATGACAGTAAAGATGTGCAGCGAATGGAATGCCCGTCCAGGTGAGTTGGTTAATGCACCCGCTATCGATTCCTTCAAGAGAAATTTTGTCAAAATAATCCGCAGATTATTGTGATTACTTTTCCACTTATTCGAGAAAAGCCGCGGAGCCTTCCCGTGACGAAAGAAGTTAAGGTTTTCCGCATCCTGAACCCATGAATGGATCTATTTTCTCTCAGTGCTTGCTGGTTGAGATTGTTTCCTTGGGTTCAGGTGGGGGGAGGGAGAGGTGATCCTCCATGATTCTAAAACCCTGACTTTCCTTATGGCGATTGGGATTGAGAGACAGTCAAAAATGTGTACTTGCCTTCGGATGGGCATACGCTGCTTTTTGCGTGGTCCCTTTTTCTTGTGACTCCTTGTGACCCTCCTTATGGGCTGGTCACTTTGACTAATATAACACCCCCCCCTCTTTTTATGCTGGTTACTGTGAATAATTCCCCCCCCCTCATCCTCTATATGCTGGTTACTGTGACTAATTAACACCCCCCCCCACCTCTATACACTGGTCACTGTGACTGCTTTACCCCCTACCCCCTCTATATATACTGGTCACTGTGACTTATTTACCCCCCTCCCCAATATATGCTGGTCACTGTGACTAACACAGACTAATATAGCCCACCACCTCCCCCTCCCTCTAAATACTGGTCACTGTGACTAATTTCTCTCCCCCCCCACCCTATATGCTCCCCTCCCCCCCTCTCTTGCTAGCGTGTTCCATGCTATTATTCTCACTTATTTATATCTGTTTGTTTCATGAACTATCATGAGGCTGGTTATTATAATGCGATAGGTAATTATTTTAAACTTAGTATGCAACCTAAAAAGAATTTAGTTATGAAAAGTTAGTTTCAATTTTGTTGATAGTTATTATGTTAAGAATTTATCTCCAAACATCTCATTCATTTTTGAAAATATATTCTTAAAACATGATTTATTTGAAGAAAATATATATGTTCTCACTAGCTACTTAGATTGGGCTATTTGAATAGTGATGTAATTTTCTAATGTTGAGTTCCTCATTTACAAAGCATTTAAACGTTCAAACATCTTTACTTAACATGAAAGAAAGATATTTTAAAACAAGACTAATTTAAATATCGTCCAAGCACTAATGAAGTTTAAATAAACTTTTGTTTTAACCACATGTGCTTGTAATGTTGTTCACGGTTGTTGTTGCTCGAATAATATTTATTATTAGTCTCAACTGTCAATTATCAGGACTGATTGACATGTTTACATGTGACGTCACTGACTTACTATAGACTGAAATAATGATGCGTGGTAGTGATCATTATTACTATAGACTGAAATAATGATGAGTGGTAGTGATTATTATTACTATAGACTGAAATAATGATGAGTGGTAGTGATTATTATTACTATAGACTGAAATAATGATGAGTGGTAGTGATTATTATTACTATAGACTGAAATAATGATGAGTGGTAGTGATTATTATTACTATAGACTGAAATAATGATGAGTGGTAGTGATTATTATTACTATAGACTGAAATAATGATGCGTGGTAGTGATTATTATTACTATAGACTGAAATAATGATGCGTGGTAGTGATTATTATTACTATAGACTGAAATAATGATGAGTGGTAGTGATTATTATTACTATAGACTGAGGTACTCACAATTTTACAAGATAACGCTAGGGTTATGCTCTTCAAATACGAGGTCTTAAAACTTGTGTTAGGTAGGCTCGTAAGCTTCATTAGATATCACCTCTTCATTTCCCTCTTCCTTCAGTTAGATTAATCACTGGTGTTTGTCACTTTTCGTCACATTCCCAGGCGATATTGCCTTTGGTTCCGAAGCAGACGTTAAATCCCCCACTGATTAATTAATTATCATAGACTGAAATGATGATGGGTGGTAGTGATTTTTATTTGTAAAACAGTCTGTGAATTAAAATCTTATCCTAAATGTGATTAGAAATACCAGAAATTAAGTAATTTATCAATGATCACTTTAATAGTACTTAATGAATATATCATATATTATTGCTGAGCTGAATGCAGATAGCAGAGTAATCATTATTAACAAACCAAACTTTTCAGTTGAACAGTCGAAATGGTTTTACAATCTGAGAGTCCCGAAACTTCAGTCTATTTTTCCTGTACATTTTTGCTGACTCATCTATTTTAT
Organism: Caprella mutica; assembly: GCA_947561585.1. Taxonomy (NCBI): domain Eukaryota; kingdom Metazoa; phylum Arthropoda; class Malacostraca; order Amphipoda; family Caprellidae; genus Caprella; species Caprella mutica. The sequence goes on from CANNZV010003272.1 coordinate 67,448, forward strand.
ATTTTGAAAATTGAGTCACGATGACAATATTCATGAAATTTGAACTTTCGTTCCGAATGTCAAGTTTTGAGATTTTTCATGGAAAAAAGTATCGATCCTATGGATGAATATAATTCGTATATTGGAAACTCATAGTTTTTAAATTGAGTTTTGAAACTTTTGGCAAAAAGTTTACAAACTATAATCTGTGAAGAATAAACTAAGCATTTGGTAATTGTTTGATTTTATATCCTGCCAAATGCACGACATTTCTGGTTGGGATTAGGATAGGTTGTACCCTATTTGGTTCTAAGCCCTTTACCTTAACCATATCTAAAGGAAACAGTCACATTAGTCCTTTACCTTAACCATATCTAAAGGAAACAGTCACATTAGTCCTTTACCTTAACCATATCTAAAGGAAACAGTCACATTAGTCCTTTACCTTAACCATATCTAAAGGAAAAAGTCACATTAGTTCTTTACCTTAACCATATCTAAAGGAAACAGTCACTGTAGTTCTTTACCTTAACCATATCTAAAGGAAACAGTCACAGTAGTCCTTTACCTTAACCATATCTACAGGAAAAAGTCACATTAGTTCTTTACCTTAACCATATCTAAAGGAAACAGTCACATTAGTCCTTTACCTTAACCATATCTAAAGGAAAAAGTCACATTAGTCCTTTACCTTAACCATATCTAAAGGAAAAAGTCACATTAGTTCTTTACCTTAACCATATCTAAAGGAAAAAGTCACATTAGTCCTTTACCT
>CANNZV010003273.1:0-68043 GCA_947561585.1 Caprella mutica
CCACCATAACCTCCCATAGCCCCACCGTAACCTCCCATAGCCCCCACCATAACCTCCCACAGCCCCACCATAACCTCCCATAGCCCCACCATAACCTCCCATAGCCCCACCATAACCTCCCATAGCCCCCACCATAACCTCCCATAGCCCCACCATAACCTCCCATAGCCCCCACCATAACCTCCCATAGCCCCACCATAACCTCCCACGTACAGCCCCACCATAACCTCCCACAGCCCCACCATAACTTCCCACAGCCCCACCATAACCTCCCATAGCCCCACCATAACCTCCCATAGCCCCACCATAACCTCCCATAGCCCCCACCATAACCTCCCATAGCCCCACCATAACCTCCCATAGCCCCACCATAACCCCCTATAGTCCCCACCATAACCTCCCATACCCCCACCATAACTTTCTTCCTGGGTACTAATTTTTCATTTCATTTTTCCTCATAATAGTAATAAAGACAAAAAATGTCTGAAGCTTCACATACGGTAACTCCATTATATTAATTGACTTTGTTCCTGTAAACTTTTTACACTCAGAATAATAGTATTTTTATCCTTTGATATCATTATTGATATCTTTTTTATGTGTAAGAGTAATGAATAGTAACTCACATTTTAGAATTGAAATAATAAATTATTATTAACTATTATATTTCATTATTTATCAGTAAAGTTGAGTATCTAATAATAAACTTAGTATCAAATAATAAACTTAGTATCAATTAATAAACTTAGTATCAATTAATAAACTTAGTATCTAATAATAAACTTAGTATCAATTAATAAATTTAGTATCTATTAATAAACTTAGTATCTAATAATAAACTTAGTATCTAATAATAAACTTTGTATCAATTAATAAACTTAGTATCTATTAATAAACTTAGTATCTAATAATAAACTTAGTATCTAATAATAAACTTAGTATCAATTAATAAATTTAGTATCTATTAATAAACTTAGTATCTAATAATAAACTTAGTATCTAATAATAAACTTAGTATCAATTAATAAACTTAGTATCTATTAATAAACTTAGTATCTAATAATAAACTTAGTATCTAATAATAAACTTAGTATCAATTAATAAACTTAGTATCTATTAATAAACTTAGTATCTAATAATAAACTTAGTATCTAATAATAAACTTAGTATCAATTAATAAACTTAGTATCTATTAATAAACTTAGTATCTAATAATAAACTTAGTATCTAATAATAAACTTAGTATCAATTAATAAACTTAGTATCTATTAATAAACTTAGTATCTAATAATAAACTTAGTATCTAATAATAAACTTTGTATCAATTAATAAACTTAGTATCTATTAATAAACTTAGTATCTAATAATAAACTTAGTATCTAATAATAAACTTAGTATCAATTAATAAACTTAGTATCTATTAATAAACTTAGTATCTAATAATAAACTTAGTATCTAATAATAAACTTTGTATCAATTAATAAACTTAGTATCTATTAATAAACTTAGTATCTAATAATAAACTTAGTATCTAATAATAAACTTAGTATCAATTAATAAACTTAGTATCTATTAATAAACTTAGTATCTAATAATAAACTTAGTATCTAATAATAAACTTAGTATCAATTAATAAACTTAGTATCTATTAATAAACTTGGTATCTAATAATAAACTTAGTATCAATTAATAAACTTAGTATCTATTAATAAACTTAGTATCTAATAATAAACTTAGTATCAATTAATAAACTTAGTATCTAATAATAAACTTAGTATCTAATAATAAACTTAGTATCTAATAATAAACTTAGTATCAATTAAAAACTTAGTATCTAATAATAAACTTAGTATCAATTAATAAACTTAGTATCTAATAATAAACTTAGTATCTAATAATAAACTTAGTATCTAATAATAAACTTAGTATCAATTAAAAACTTAGTATCTAATAATAAACTTAGTATCAATTAATAAACTTAGTATCTATTAATAAACTTAGTATCTAATAATAAACTTAGTATCAATTAATAAACTTAGTATCTAATAATAAACTTAGTATCTAATAATAAACTTAGTATCTAATAATAAACTTAGTATCAATTAATAAACTTAGTATCTAATAATAAACTTATTATCTAATAATAAACTTAGTATCTAATAATAAACTTAGTATCTAATAATAAACTCAGTATCTAATAATAAACTTAGTATCTATTAATAAACTTAGTATCTAATAATAAACTTAGTATCTAATAATAAACTTAGTATCTAATAATAAACTTAGTATCTAATAATAAACTTAGTATCAATTAATAAACTTAGTATCTAATAATAAACTTAGTATCTAATAATAAACTTAGTATCTAATAATAAACTTAGTATCAATTAATAAACTTAGTATCAATTAATAAACTTAGTATCTAATAATAAACTTAGTATCTAATAATAAACTTAGTATCTAATAATAAACTTAGTATCTAATAATAAACTTAGTATCTAATAATAAACTTAGTATCAATTAATAAACTTAGTATCTGATAATAAACTTAGTATCTAATAATAAACTTAGTATCTAATAATAAACTTAGTATCTAATAATAAACTTAGTATCAATTAATAAACTTAGTATCAATTAATAAACTTAGTATCTAATAATAAACTTAGTATCTAATAATAAACTTAGTATCTAATAATAAACTTAGTATCAATTAATAAACTTAGTATCTAATAATAAACTTAGTATCTAATAATAAACTTAGTATCTAATAATAAACTTAGTATCTAATAATAAACTTAGTATCTAATAATAAACTTAGTATAAATTAATAAACTTAGTATCTAATAATAAACTTAGTATCTAATAATAAACTTAGTATCTAATAATAAACTTAGTATCTAATAATAAACTTAGTATCAATTAATAAACTTAGTATCAATTAATAAACTTAGTATCTAATAATAAACTTAGTATCTAATAATAAACTTAGAATCAATTAAAAACTTAGTATCTAATAATAAACTTAGTATCAATTAATAAACTTAGTATCTATTAATAAACTTAGTATCTAATAATAAACTTAGTATCAATTAATAAACATAGTATCTAATAATAAACTTAGTATCTAATAATAAACTTAGTATCAATTAATAAACTTAGTATCTATTAATAAACTTAGTATCTAATAATAAACTTAGTATCTAATAATAAACTTAGTATCAATTAATAAACATAGTATCTAATAATAAACTTAGTATCTAATAATAAACTTAGTATCAATTAATAAACTTAGTATCTATTAATAAACTTAGTATCTAATAATAAACTTAGTATCAATTAATAAACTTAGTATCTAATAATAAACTTAGTATCTAATAATAAACTTAGTATCTAATAATAAACTTAGTATCAATTAATAAACTTAGTATCTAATAATAAACTTATTATCTAATAATAAACTTAGTATCTAATAATAAACTTAGTATCTAATAATAAACTTAGTATCTAATAATAAACTTAGTATCTATTAATAAACTTAGTATCTAATAATAAACTTAGTATCTAATAATAAACTTAGTATCTAATAATAAACTTAGTATCTATTAATAAACTTAGTATCTAATAATAAACTTAGTATCTAATAATAAACTTAGTATCTAATAATAAACTTAGTATCTAATAATAAACTTAGTATCAATTAATAAACTTAGTATCTAATAATAAACTTAGTATCTAATAATAAACTTAGTATCTAATAATAAACTTAGTATCTAATAATAAACTTAGTATCAATTAATAAACTTAGTATCAATTAATAAACTTAGTATCTAATAATAAACTTAGTATCTAATAATAAACTTAGTATCTAATAATAAACTTAGTATCAATTAATAAACTTAGTATCAATTAATAAACTTGTTATCTATGAATAAACAAAGTATTCATTACTATAGATTAGTAAATTAATACAAAAATAATTACATTTCAATTAGACTCCAATGTTCAAACTTTGTTTAATGTCATCTTTACTGAAATGGTTTAACTAAATTGATTTGTAACTTACTAAATGGATATGATCGAATATAATTTGGCTGATTATTTTTAATTTGTTCATTTTATTGTAGATTATATTAGAAACTAATACTGATCATAGTGTAATTTGAAGGTGAAATTATGTGAGAAATTACTCATAGAATACCTAGTTACCCTCGAATACCTAATTACTCATCGAATACCTAGTTACTCATAGAATACCTAATTACTCATCGAACACCTAATTACCCTCGAATACCTAGTTACTCATCGAATGCCTAGTTACTCATAGAATACCTAGTTACTCATCGAATACCTAGTTACTCATCGAATACCTAGTAACTCATAAAATACCTAGTAACTCATAGAATACCTAGTTACTCATAGAATACCTAGTTACTCATAGAATACCTAGTAACTCATAAAATACCTAGTTACTCATCGAATACCTAGTTAAGTTACTCATCAAGTACCAAGTTACTCATCAAATACCAAGTTACTCATCAAATACCAAGTTACTCATCAAATACCAAGTTACCCATCAAATACCAAGTTACTCATCAAGTACCAAGTTACTCATCAAATACCAAGTTACTCATAAAATACCAAGTTACTCATCAAGTACCAAGTTACTCATCAAGTACCAAGTTACTCATCAAATACCAAGTTACTCATTAAATACCAAGTTACTCATCAAATACCAAGTTACTCATCAAATACCAAGTTACTCATAAAATACCAAGTTACTCATCAAGTACCTAGTTACTCATCAAGTACCAAGTTACTCATCAAATTCCAAGTTACTCATCAAATACCAAGTTACTCATTGTTCGATGTAATTTTTTGTGTCGTGCCTGACAAAGATCTTCTACATTTTTTGTTGTAAATCAAAATGGAATAAATCATATACCTCTTCTGAGAGAACTCTATTTTCTTGCTGATTTTTAGAAAGAAAGTATAATAAATTGTACTCACAGAAAAAAAGTTCACCACTATGTAAAGAATACATCACCACTATGTAAAGAATACATCACCACTATGTAAAGAATACATCACCACTATGTAAAGAATACATCACCACTATGTAAAGAGTACATCACCACTATGTAAAGAGTACATCACCACTATGTAGAGAATACATCACAACTATGTGAAGAGTACATCACCACTATGTAAAGAATACATCACCACTATGTAAAGAATACATCACCACTATGTAAAGAATACATCACCACTATGTAAAGAATACATCACCACTATGTAAAGAGTACATCACCACTATGTAAAGAGTACATCACCACTATGTAAAGAGTACATCACCACTATGTAAAGAGTACATCACCACTATGTAAAGAGTACATCACCACTATGTAAAGAGTACATCACCACTATGTAAAGAGTACATCACCACTATGTTAAGAGTTCATCACCACTATGTAAAGAGTTCATCACCACTATGTAAAGAGTTCATCACCACTATGTAAAGAGTTCATCACCACTATGTAAAGAATACATCACCACTATGTAAAGAGTACATCACCACTATGTAAAGAGTACATCACCACTATGTAGAGAATACATCACAACTATGTGAAGAGTACATCACCACTATGTAAAGAATACATCACCACTATGTAAAGAATACATCACCACTATGTAAAGAATACATCACCACTATGTAAAGAATACATCACCACTATGTAAAGAGTTCATCACCACTATGTAAAGAATACATCATCACTATGTAAAGAGTTCATCACCACTATGTAAAGAATACATCACCACTATGTAAAAAGTTCATCACCACTATGTAAAGAATACATCATCACTATGTAAAGAGTACAGTATATTTGGTGGTTTAAATTAATAATATTATTATTGTTAAGAGAGATTATCAAAACAGAGCGATGAATCTTTTGTCCGGATTTAAGAATTAAAAATATAATGGAGGAAAATGTCTTATCAGACTTTTGATTAACCCTTTGTCTACCGTATTTGACCCTTTGTCTACCGTATTTGACCCTTTGTCTACCGTATTTGACCCTTTGTCTACCGTATTTGACCCTTTGTCTACCGTATTTGACCCTTTGTCTACCGTATTTGACCCTTTGTCTACCGTATTTGACCCTTTGTCTACCGTATTTGACCCTTTGTCTACCGTATTTGACCCTTTGTCTACCGTATTTGACCCTTTGTCTACCGTATTTGACCCTTTGTCTACCGTATTTGACCCTTTGTCTACCGTATTTGACCCTTTGTCTACCGTATTTAACCCTTTGTCTACCGTATTTGACCCTTTGTCTACCGTATTTAACCCTTTGTCTACCGTATTTGACCCTTTGTCTACCGTATTTGACCCTTTGTCTACCGTATTTGACCCTTTGTCTACCGTATTTAACCCTTTGTCTACCGTATTTGACCCTTTGTCTACCGTATTTGACCCTTTGTCTACCGTATTTGACCCTTTGTCTACCGTATTTAAACCTTTGTCTACAGTATTTGACCCTTTGTCTACCGTATTTGACCCTTTGTCTACCGTATTTGACCCTTTGTCTACCGTATTTGACCCTTTGTCTACCGTATTTGACCCTTTGTCTACCGTATTTGACCCTTTGTCTACCGTATTTGACCCTTTGTCTACCGTATTTGACCCTTTGTCTACCGTATTTGACCCTTTGTCTACCGTATTTGACCCTTTGTCTACCGTATTTAAACCTTTGTCTACAGTATTTGACCCTTTGTCTACCGTATTTAACCCTTTGTCTACCGTATTCAACCTTTTGTCTACTGTATTTGACCCTTTGTCTACCGTATTTAACCCTTTGTCTACCGTATTTAACCCTTTGTCTACCGTATTTGACCCTTTGTCTACCGTATTTAACCCTTTGTCTACCGTATTTAAACCTTTGTCTACCGTATTTAACCCTTTGTCTACCGTATTTAAACCTTTGTCTACCGTATTTAACCCTTTGTCTACCGTATTTAACCCTTTGTCTACCGTATTTAACCCTTTGTCTACCGTATTTGACCCTTTGTCTACCGTATTTAACCCTTTGTCTACCGTATTTGACCCTTTGTCTACCGTATTTAACCCTTTGTCTACCGTATTTGACCCTTTGTCTACCGTATTTAACCCTTTGTCTACCGTATTTAAACCTTTGTCTACCGTATTTAACCCTTTGTCTACCGTATTTAAACCATTGTCTACCGTATTTAACCCTTTGTCTACCGTATTTAACCCTTTGTCTACCGTATTCAACCTTTTGTCTACTGTATTTGACCCTCTGTCTACCGTATTTAACCCTTTGTGTACTGTGTTTCAATCATCAGTGCCATTTTCCAACAGAAGGTACATCCCAATGCAATAGTCATTTCTATTAAAATTTATTTAAAGTAACATTGCTATGTTTAGTAAGAAGTAAATGAAATACTGTTCTCAAACACCTTAGATTACCAAATATTCATAATGCAATATACTTATTCATAATGCAATATACTTATTCATAATGCAATATACTTATTCATATTGCAATATACTTATTCATAATGCAATATACTTATTCATAATGCAATATACTTATTCATATTGCAATATACTTATTCATAATGCAATATACTTATTCATAATGCAATATACTTATTCCTAATGCAATATACTTATTCCCAATGCAATATACTTATTCATAATGCAATATACTTATTCATAATGCAATATACTTATTCCTAATGCAATATACTTATTCCCAATGCAATATACTTATTCCCAATGCAATATACTTATTCCCAATGCAATATACTTATTCCCAATGCAATATACTTATTCCCAATGCAATTCTTCTGTAATGCAATATAAATTATTTACTTTTATTTAGCTCAGTTGTTTCAGGTAGATTCTTTCTTATGGTAAAATATTGATTAGAATTAAATAGTACCTAGTTTGAGCCCTTAAAAAATATTGTTTATTAATCTTTTTATTTCTCTTTGAACTTCCCATCAACTGCCTTAGGTACTTTTAATTCAACAACTGTATACTGTGAGTAAGAAGAACAGTTATTTCTACGGAGTTTAACTGTAAAAGAGTCAAAGCTCAGCAACTGTTAGTCAGGAAGTCAGAAATTAAAAAACTAGTAAATAGACTGACAGGAAAAATACACATTATTTTAATTATGAATTTAAATTGCTTCATTTAAAATTTATGATCAAATATTATTTACAATTCATCGTTATCAGGATCAGTGTTTTTAATCTAGGATAATTTGAACGTGAATAGCAATATATAATTTATAGTCAGATGAGTATTTGCATCGGTAAAATAAATACAAAGGATCTCTAAAAAGCAGTCATAAAGGAAAGTGACTCCATGAATAAAGTCACCCTCAGGGATGCAAATCAAGGAAAAAATTAAATTGCAATTTGATTTCCGTAGAATCTTTTGAAAACACGAGTTTAAATTACATTATATATAACAAATAATTACTTATTGTTATAATTACTTCATAACTGTATAACTACCTAATAACTACCTCATAACTATATCCCTACCTTATAATTACCTCATAACTGTATAACTACCTTATAATTACCTCATAACTGTATAACTACCTTATAATTACCTCATAACTGTATAACTACCTTATAATTACCTCATAACTGTATAACTACCTTATAATTACCTCATAACTGTATAACTACCTTATAATTACCTCATAACTACCTTATAATTACCTCATAACTACCTTATAATTCACACCTAAGATAGAGTCTCATTCAGTATAATTCTAATCTGTTTCCATTTAGGACAGAAGGCCTCACTTTATTTTAGTCTCATTAACTCCTTATCTTTGATGCAAATCCTATTAATAATTCAATGGATTATATTTACTAAGATTTCCTCAGACTCGTTATGGCATGGATTGAAACTATTGTAACCTTTGAATTTGGAATAAAACTTTATTGAATATTTTATTTATAACAACTTACATAACTAAAATAGTTAATAATTTCAGCTTAAATTGTTTGCCATTATATGGTGCTAGGATAATTGCCACCCGCGGACAATTGCCACCCGCGGATAATTGCCACCCCCGGACAGTTGCCACCCGGACAAATTATTGCCACCCGGACAATTGCCACCCCCGACAATTGCCACCCAAATAATTAATATCAGGCCTCTTAACTTTAAAAATGGTGATAAAATATGTATATTATTGTTGTACGATTAATTATTAATTATATACAATATAAGATAAAAAAAATATTATTCGGTTTCTGAATGTGCTTTTTAAATCTTATATTCTTTAAATCTTTTGTTATTGAATACTTTATATCACTTCTTTAGAACGATTCAAAACTGTTTAATTCCCTTCGTCTATAACATTTTCAGGATTTAGGATTTTAAAAACATATTGTCACAACCCTAATTATATTGTCAGGATTCTTAACTTGTAAATTATATTACTGGGTAGTAATATAAATACCTATTGTTTTTCCTTTAGCAAATAATTATAAATAAAGACCTATTCCGGGCGAGATATTTTAATTCTATTAATGGAATATCGTCTGCTCCAGAAATTTAGTTTACTAATGACTATATCACTGACATCAAAAGGAAATTAAATACAAGGGACTTGAAGAAGCAGTCAGAAAGGAAAGTGGCTCCATGAACAAAGTCATCTACCACCGTGGGTGACAATGCTCATGGATGCAGAAAAGCTACTCTGTGAATGCAGTCACTTAAAAAGGAAAATATTAAATGTGTAATGAATTTTCTTAGCTTATAATATATACAAATAATAATTAATCGTACAAAAATAATATACATATTTCATCTCCATTTTTAAAGTTAAGTGGCCTGATAATAAATATTTGGATGGCAATTGTCCGGGTGGCAATTGTCCGGGTGGCAATTGTCCGGGTGGCAACTGTCCAAGGGTGTCAATTGTCCGCGGGTGGCAATTGTCCGCGGGTGGCAATTGTCCGGTCACGCCATTATATACAGACACTCTAAGATCAAGTTCACACTAGGCACTAAAAATTGTTTGATGCGGCACATTAGCCACATGGCTATACATTAAAAAGTGTGTGATGTATACACACTAGGCATGAAGAGATGCTGCACTTTTAACTTCAAAAGGGGTACACGAAAAAAAAAATTACAAAGTGAAAATAGAGGTAGTTATAAAAAATATTTAGTACATAAGTAGGTAGGTACTTAATTTGCGGGATCCTACCTTGTTTTTATTAAACTGATTCAGCAAAAGAATAGTTTATTTCTTTATCACCTCTTCATTTGCATTATTTAAATTCATTAATAATTGATTTCAATATGTTTGTGAACTTTCTTCCTCTGTTTTTATTACAGTCGACCGTTTTCATTAGCCTCGGATAAGGAAAATCGTGGTTACGTGGTGAAACTCAATGAGCTGTCAGATTGCTACTGAAAGTTGCAGCATCAGCCACCAAAGAATGCCCGCTCTCAATACTCTCTTGGACACATAAAATTGCTAGAGTTGGCACTAAATCAGCCCGTTGTTTTTTAGTGTGTGTTGCGGGATCATGCAGTTTTTAGTGCCTAGTATGTACGGAGCATTACAGGGTGTTTCAAAAGTTCTGCGACACAATTTTTTCATTGTAAATAAAATACTTATTTGTGAACTAATGTTAGCAATTTCCTTACGTTTTTCACAGTTAATAGTGTTCAATGTAATATATAACTTACAAGAAGTGTCATCTCTTATTTTCAAGAAGTTAATAACCCGTTCAATGGAAATCATGGTTGTGATAGAAAAATTTCACCGAGCAGGAAACTTCGCATCTGATGAAATTCCGTGTGTGGTAAGTATTGGAGAAGAAAATGTGCAGATATTCTCATGCAACTGTTTAATAAATCTAAACTGTTCGGCGAAAATTCAAATAAAATAGGCAAAACTGCCAATGGATGAATTGCGTGCAGCGGTTGAAGCAACTTTGACAGATTGGAGGCCGTCATTCGAATGAGTGAAGGGAGTGTTCCCTATAACATATCTTAAGCACTTTCATGTTGTTTACCTATTTAAATGTTTTATCTGATATGTTTTGTTTGCCTCAGAACTTTTGTGTCTCCCTGTAAAATGGCCAAATGTTTTCGGCAGGACTGCAAAAGGACTGCCAATCTACTGCGTTTATTTCCAGCATGTGTTAAAATGTACGAACTAAGTTAAATTACTCGATTTACAAGCACCAATATGTCATGGCTTCTTTAACAACTTTCAAGGCACACAATAACGAAGATAAACTGTGACAAGACAGAGGCACTGACTTAAGCACGTTAGAACACTACAAAGTGTTTGCCATCAGAGATAATGGGAGGTACTGCGCTTGAGACGAGACACCACTTAATGCCATGTCTCTACTCATGTCTCTCTTTGCTCGTGTCTCTCTCTCTGCTCAAGTCTCTTCACAAGCATTGTAAACTTTTCCAAAAAAATTTGGAACTGAGGAAATACATTAAAGAGCAAGTAGGGTACGGTATCTACCAAGCATTTAGGGGAATTCCCCTATAATTTTGTCAGGCATGTCATAAAAAGGGCCTACCTACCACTAGACTCTTTACTCTCTCATTAATGGACTAGCTACGACTATCTTAAGGATGTAACAGACGATGCACCTTTTTCCCATAAATATTGGATAGAATTTTCCCTTCATTTCCCTTCTCTGCTTGTTTAAAAATAGAATGTTTATAAGTATTACCTTTTGATGAAGCTGATTAAAAATTACTTCAAAGAATGAGTACTTATATAAAAATAAATTGAATAATAAAAGTAATTAGTTACACCTCAGAGTGAGAAGATTAATATCAATGAATAAATTAAATTACCTTATAGGTAAGCACACTCTCCAAACTCTCTTTGATACTAAATATATGACCTATCTATTGTTAGTTTCATTCACTAATACAGTAGTTAAAACGAAGCGAATTTGAAGCAGTGTAAATGAATTGCCAATTTTCCCTCACTCTATTTTTCATTTCTAATAAGTTCTCCCTAGTTATTTTCCAGTGTGTTCTTCAAAGCAGTCAGTTCATCCAGTGTTGGGAAAGTTTGAGCCGATGTGGCATGTTCCAGCGACAACTTTGTATCCAAGAAGAAATATTACCATCAACTTATTCTCCTTTTAATGAAGAGGAACGCCAAAACTTTCACCAGAATATTTTCACCAAATCATTACCTCGGCAAAATAGACTTTAGAAAAGTTGTGTAATGACACTTTCGATTGTTTTTGGTGTTGTTGTGCGGCGACAGAGAGGTGCTCAGTGACTTTTAATAATTTTCATTATTAAAAATATAAAATATTTTCATTATGAAAAATAGGAAAAAAAATATTTTCAAAATAAAAATTCATTTTCAAAATTAAAAATTTAATTCTCAAAAATGCAAAATATTGTTATTATCTAAAAATAGAATATATTCATCATCAAAAATTATTATAAAATTATTATTAATATATAAATACAATATAAAAGCTCATTAAAAGTAACTCAAATTTAATAAGATAGAATAGAGTTCGATTCTTACCAAATATAGAAAAGAATTACTGGCTACAAATTAGCATTGAAAGACAAAGAAGCTCATAAATAATTAATGTTTTTAATGTAATTAATGAAAATTATACGAACAGGAAATGACAGTAAATCATTTCAAAAGAAGAAATTATTTATATGGAATATAGACACACTGCATGGGTTATAAAGTATTAAAAAAGTTGTTTTAAATTAGTTAATCACTTACAAAGAAAAACAATAATGATGCATAACATCATATAAATAAAGATTTTTCTAGCAGTGATGAATACAATAACTCTAATTTTCTAACAAAGAAAAGTGTTTGAATATTCAGTACATCGCATAGTTACTATGGAAAATATTGTACAAATCTTTGGTAGACTTTTTGTATCGCCAAGTAAATTTATGTCTCCGTGACTGACGCTCCAAAGAGTTGTTTGTTTGCTCTACATCGAGAAAATGATGAGATTTTACTCTCGGGACATTTTTCCCCGGCATCACTGACATTAATTGGTTTCATGGGTAACTCCTTTGCATACTTTTAACCGGTTACTCGAACATTGGGCTTCGGTAGGTTGCTAGGGACATGCTTCGTAACTAACATCAACTCCAATAAAGAAAGAATCGTTGCTAAGAGAAATAATTCTCAACAAGACCTGTTCTTCCAAATGTGAAAAATGTACCGACTTTACTAAAAACATATTTTCACTTTTCAAAATTGACGGTTTACTTTTAGTTTATGTATAATCTAAAAAGCAATTTTGACAACCAAAATATTCTCCACTAGTATCGAAGCATTGAAACCTAGCGACATGTGTCCCTTTATAATTTTCTCCCTTTTCATGCTTATGAATAAGTTGAGAGTTCTTTGACAGTATTCCAAGTTGCTGGAATTTCTTTAAAATAATGAGGATATTTTATACCTGATATTCTATCCTACGATAAGAAGGTTTATCATTATTTATTCACTTATCAGCTCTCTGTACACAGGGCCGTGAGTTTGCAAAATATTGAAGGGAAAGGCGGCAAAATAGGATAATATTCACCCCATCGATAGCAAGATGTGTCAAAGACAGCACAAATTTCGTGAAAGTTGCTAGCGAAATAAAGCTTCGCTCACAAATGGCAGTGACTGTCGTCCATTATTGCACTGACTCTGAACTCTGAACAAGGTAACTAACTACACTCACATTTATCTCAAACTTTACAAAATAACTTCATTAAATACATCCTATTTAATTGTTATCAATTTAATTAAATTAGTGAAACTGAGGCATATTTAGGGAACATACTCACCAGTAAAGTTATGTTGGCTCCATAGAATATTAGATGCAAACATTTCCTAATCTTCTACGGTTTTCATTTCAAGGAATATTCATTTAAAATAAATTATTCAATAACTACAAAATTCTGTGTTAAACTTTTAATTCATCACATAATTCTAATAATCCAAATTTCCGTAAAACTGAAACACGAAACATAACCCAATACCAACAAAACCCAATACCAACATAACCCAATACCAACATAACCCAATACCAACATAAGCCAATACCAACATAACCCAATACCAACATAACCCAATACCAACATAAGCCAATACCAACATAACCCAATACCAACATAACCCAATACCAATATAACCCAATACCAACTTAAACCAATACCAACATAACCCAATACCAATATAACCCAATACCAACATAACCCAATACCAACATAACCCAATACCAACATAACCCAATACCAACATAAGCCAATACCAACATAACCCAATACCAACATAACCCAATACCAATATAACCCAATACCAACTTAAACCAATACCAACATAACCCAATACCAACATAACCCAATACCAATATAACCCAAAACCAACATAACCCAATACCAACATAACCCAATACCAACATAACCCAATACCAACATAAGCCAATACCAATATAACCCAATACCAACATAACCCAATACCAACATAAGCCAATACCAACATAACCCAATACCAACATAACCCAATACCAACATAAGCCAATACCAACATAACCCAATACCAACATAACCCAATACCAACATAACCCAATACCAATATAACCCAATACCAACTTAAACCAATACCAACATAACCCAATACCAACATAACCCAATACCAATATAACCCAAAACCAACATAACCCAATACCAACATAACCCAATACCAACATAACCCAATACCAACATAAGCCAATACCAATATAACCCAATACCAACATAACCCAATACCAACATAAGCCAATACCAACATAACCCAATACCAACATAAGCCAATACCAACATAACCCAATACCAAACTAAGCCAATACCAACATAACCCAATACCAACATAACCCAATACCAATATAACCCAATACCAACTTAAACCAATACCAACATAACCCAATACCAACATAACCCAATACCAATATAACCCAAAACCAACATAACCCAATACCAACATAACCCAATACCAACATAACCCAATACCAACATGAGCCAATACCAATATAACCCAATACCAACATAACCCAATACCAACATGACATAATACCAACATAACCCAATACCAACATAACCCAATACCAACATAACCCAATACCAACATAACCCAATACCAACATAACCCAATACCAACATAACCCAATACCAACATAACCCAATACCAACATAACCCAATACCAACATAACCCAAAACCAACATAACCCAATACCAACATAACCCAATACCAACATAACCCAATACCAACATAACCCAATACCAACATAACCCAATACCAACATAACCCAATACCAACATAACCCAATACCAACATAACCTAATACCAACATAACCCAATACCAACATAACCCAATACCAACATAACCCAATACCAACATAACCTAATACCAACATAACCCAATACCAACATAACCCAATACCAACATAACCCAATACCAACATAACCCAATACCAACATAACCTAATACCAACATAACCCAATACCAACATAACCAAAAACCAACATAACCAAATACCAACATAACCCAATACCAACATAACCCAATACCAACATAACCAAATACTAACATAACCAAATACCAACATAACCCAATACCAACATAACCCAATACCAACATAACCCAATACCAACATAACCAAATACCAACATAACCAAATACCAACATAACCCAATACCAACATAACCCAATACCAACATAACCCAATACCAACATAACCAAATACCAACATAACCAAATACCAACATAACCCAATACCAATATAACCCAATACCAACATAACCCAATACCAACATAACCCAATACCAATATAACCAAATACCAACATAACCCAATACCAACATAACCCAATACCAACATAACCAAATACCAACATAACCAAATACCAACATCACCCAATACCAACATAACCCAATACCAACATAACCCAATACCAACATAACCAAATACCAACATAACCAAATACCAACATAACCCAATACCAACATAACCCAATACCAACATAACCCAATACCAACATAACCAAATACCAACATAACCAAATACCAACATAACCCAATACCAATATAACCCAATACCAACATAACCCAATACCAACATAACCCAATACCAATATAACCAAATACCAACATAACCCAATACCAACATAACCCAATACCAACATAACCCAATACCAACATAACCCAATACCAACATAACCCAATACCAACATAACCAAATACCAACATAACCAAATACCAACATAACCCAATACCAACATAACCCAATACCAACATAACCCAATACCAACATAACCAAATACCAACATAACCAAATACCAAAATAACCCAATACCAACATAACCAAATACCAACATAACCAAATACCAACATAACCCAATACCAACATTATTAACTCAAACATCAAGAAGGGGAAGGAAATAATATCTTTTTATCTCGTTACGTGGAATCTTTTGTGCATTTCGGCTTTTATATTTTGATGTCATTCTTGAAATTTTAAGAGTGTCGGCTTTACGAAAAATATTTAGAGTTAAAATGCACCAGGCAGAAGATATTAAGAAAAAACATTTCCAATACATATATATTATATTCATATTTTTAAGTTCATAGATCATTGCAAGATATTTAACTTTTTACCAATATAATCAAACCTCTAACTTGAGAAATTTAACCTTAGTCGTGATCGAAGGACATTATTATACCTTTAACTTAAGTCCTGAAGAGTATCATTATACCTTTAACTTAAGTCCTGAAGAGTATCATTATACCTTTAACTTAAGTCCTGAAGAGTATCATTATACCTTTAACTTAAGTCCTGAAGAGTATCATTATACCTTTAACTTAAGTCCTGAAGAGTATCATCATACCTTTAACTTAAGTCCTGAAGAGTATCATCATACCTTTAACTTAAGTCCTGAAGAGTATCATCATACCTTTAACTTAAGTCCTGAAGAGTATCATCATACCTTTAACTTAAGTCCTGAAGAGTATCATCATACCTTTAACTTATGTCCTGAAGAATATCATCATACCTTTAACTTAAGCCCTGAAGAGCATCATCATATTTACCTTTAACTTAAGTCCTGAAGAGTATTATTGTACCTTTAATTTAAGTCCTGAAGAACATTATCTTAAGTTCCATCGTTGAGGATTATGTCGTAACTATAATGTGTGGCATAAAAGAAGATGTGTTATAGGTACAACAGGTAAGAGGTCCTCAGGTGCGACTATTAAGTCACCTCTGAACATACGATGCAGCTGAGGACTTCAGCCCTGAAAGCTGCCTATTATCTGCTCCGAAAGCAGCCAAAATATGTACTCTGCATCACTGAAATGTCCTGGCAAACTAAGATTTATGCTGCTAGAGAATATAAATAATTTAGAGGTAACGTGGATATGCTTTAGAGTAAGAGACTCTTCTTTGTTTTCTTTTGATGTTAGGTAGAGTTGAGAAGAGGGAAAGAACATTTCTACCTCTCACTTTCATAACAAATTGATGAGAAGAAGAGGGAAAGAACATTTCTACCTCTCACTTTCATAACAACTTGGTGAGAAGAAGAGGGAAAGAACATTTCTACCTCTCACTTTCATAACAACTTGGTGAGAAGAAGAGGAAAAGAACATTTCTACCTCTCACTTTCATAACAAATTGATGAGAAGAAGAGGGAAAGAACATTTCTACCTCTCACTTACATAACAAATTGATGAGAAGAAGAGGGAAAGAACATTTCTACCTCTCACTTTCATAACAAATTGATGAGAAGAAGAGGGAAAGAACATTTCTACCTCTCACTTTCATAACAAATTGATGAGAAGAAGAGGGAAAGAACATTTCTACCTCTCACTTTCATAACAAATTGATGAGAAGAAGAGGGAAAGAACATTTCTACCTCTCACTTACATAACAAATTGATGAGAAGAAGAGGGAAAGAACATTTCTACCTCTCACTTTCATAACAACTTGGTGAGAAGAAGAGGGAAAGAATATTTCTATCTCTCACTTACATACCAACTTGGTGAGAAGAAGAGGGAATGTTGTTACCAGATGAAAAGTTAAAAATAATATAAACTTGTTGAATTAAATTATATTTGAAATAACATAACTGCTGCCATCTTAATAACAAAAACACATTCTCGAGAAATGATAAATTGGAAAAAGAAAAAAAGAAAAAATAGTAACGTTAAAATAATCACAAATTTCGACAGATGGAAGAAATATTAACAAACTAATGTAATTGTGCCTGGGAAATATATTTAGAGTTTTAAATAAACAGGGAAAGAGTTATGGTGAGGCCATAGTTGATTAGAAAGAGTCCGATTTCATCTTCTATTTTCAACCCTAACTCTCTCTTCTGGAGATGTACAATTTTCATACAAAAGAAAAAAGATAATCGTAATTTTATAAATGTATTGTAACGAATAGTTTTTATACCATTTCATCAATACTAGTCTACTTTTTTCCACAAATTAATATAAACTAGGTATACTGAACGTTGAAATGTCAGGTTTGCTCTGGCTAGTGCCTTTGTTTCCTATTTTGTGTCTAAGCTTCTGTGATTCAACATCCTAAAGTTGTTACATGTGGAGCAGGACATGCAGAGGATAGAAGGAAGTGTACTGTAGTACAGACAGCAAGATGATGAAGTAGAGACTCTAGTTACTATTGCGGAAGTTAGAAATGCATTGTCGGAAATGAAGAGGAGAAAATCGGCAGGAGAAGATGGGATGATAATGAAAATGTTACGTTTTGGAGAGGAAGGTGTGAATGAGCAGCTATGTAAGTTATATAGATTTTGCAACACTGCCTACACAATTGTAACAGCACCATCGGATTGGCACAGTGGATTGATAAGTCCAATATGCAAGAAGAGAGATAAAACTAAGTGTGATGAACAGACCTGATCGGAGGCCCTCAAGCCCTCCAGCAGAACCAGGATGGGGAAAATTAGTTGACTTTTGGATAACCTTCTCTGAAATAACCGGTGACAATCAGAGATTTATCTTGAGGCTCTGGCATCATCAAGTTTCGTGGGGCAGCTGAGTTATTAGTCCTCTACACTCTAACAGTTTGTTCATTTCGTTTGGGCAGTCCATCCGAACAGTTCCACTTTGCTCGCCATCGGCAAGATTAACTGCCACATTTTCTTCAAATTTTCTATCTAATCTTCGTCTGAAACGTGTCGATTCTAAATACCTGGGACTAAGGGCCTCCGCCATTTGATGTTTGATATTCGTAGCGAGATACATTTTCCGAGCTCTCTCCAGAACGCCCTCTGGATACTGTATCCCTCAGCAGAAGAAGCTCATATTAGGCTTATCCTCACTAACGGGATCTTTTGCGACAGAACCTCCTGCATGCACGACAGTTACCATTAAACTCTTCCAAATTCACCAGCTGATTAGGCTGCTGCTCGGAGCCATTGATCACACGTACACCGCTCTCGACACTCACACACACTGAAAAAATACGAGTCAAATTGACTCAAAATACGAGTTTTCAGTTTGTCCCGAAACCGGCTCAAAAATGTGAGTCAATTTGACTCATCCTAATATTTTACTCAAAAACAAGAGTCATATCGATTCCTAATTCATAGTCAGATAGACTCAGGTAGAGTCAATCAAGAAAAGGACTCCAATATTGAGTTTTGCCAGCCTTGACTCAACCGATGAGTCAGGCTGACTCGCAATAATTTTCATTTCAGTGCATATTCATCTTACAACCACTGACGCCTGTGCTTGGATCAGACCCACACATGTCAAGTGGAACCAATCAGAGCACAGTGCACATTTTACCATTTTCTTTCTGTTATTTGATGTTCCACAAGATCAACAGACAACATCCTCGCTCTCAACCATGAAAAATATAAAGCAAAAAGTCTTAAAACAAAACAAATGCAACAGGCACCCTGAGCCAGAGTTCCCGTAGAGGTCAACTGCCTCTCTGTTCAAGACTTTTCAAAAACTTGTAGCGGTTCAAATTCACCAGGCAGACCTACAAATATTGCCTCATCTAATACTTAAGCCTCCTTGTACGCAATTTTAAACAAGGTTCACAAACCAACTGCACTAAATTAAAAACTGAAAAAGTAAAGGACATTAAACACACAATCTATATAAAAGCACTTCGAGTATGGTTGTACCACTGCTAATTACACTGCATAAAGGAATAATAAGTATGAAGTACAGTCACCGGCCACTTGAAAGTGCTGACTAAAGCCCCGTCCAGACGGTCAAATTTTTCAGAGAAGTGACAAACTTAATGACAAACTAAATGACGATAACTTCCTAGCGTCAGCAAACCGTCAAACTTTTCATCAGTTTTTTTATTCCAACATGTTGGATATCGTCATCAAAAAGTTTGTCAAACTATTTGCTGACGATAAAGTTTGAAGTACACACTGACTTTCCGGCAATAATATTTTTTTATTTGCGCGTCATTTTAGTTTATTACAGCTAGGTACACCTACAAAAACCTCCTTTTTTTCAAACTTAGTTTCTATCTAGTTACAATGGCTGACGACAGACTCTTTAATACTTGGTTGTATTAGAATTTATTAGGTACATTTAAGTTAAATGTAGGCTACCTACGTTGTGAATTGTTTTCTATGATCTATTTTTGACTATCCTTTTCAAGACGATATTTTGTCATCAAAAACAAATTATTTTTTCTGGTTTCTTACTGTTCTAAATTTAAAAAATATACATACCAAGTTATATAATTTTCATTTTCACGATATATAACATAAATTTTGACGAAACTGACGCCAGTGAACCTCAAACTTTTGGCGAGAAAATTTGACCGTGTAGACACTCCTTGAAAACTGACGATAAGTTTGTCATTTAGTTTGTCATTAAGTTTGTCACTTCTCTGAAAAAAATTTGACCGTCTGGACGGGGCTTAAGAGAAATGAGGTCTGATGAACGAGACAATTAACCCACTATGTCCGAATGCGACACATGTATGTCACCTTTCTTATCATGTATTTATCGGGAGTGTTTGAACTATTTTCTTTAATCGACTGGATAAACACTTGTGTACTCTTTATATGTTTCAGAGAATATGTGTATGCATACTTGAGTTGAGCACAATAATTGAGATCTTTAATTTAGAAATTGAATTTGTCAAACCAAACATACCGAAGAAAAGGAGAAATATAGTTATGAAAAATAGTCTATGAATGAAATCAATAAATAGAAAACTATGAACTTTTATATAAACTATGAACTTTTATATAAACTATGAACTTTTAAATAAACTATGAACTTTTATATAAACTATGAACTTTTAAATAAACTATGAACTTTTATATAAACTATGAACTTTTAAATAAACTATGAACTTTTAAATAAACTATGAACTTTTATATAAACTATGAACTTTTAAATAAACTATGAACTTTTATATAAACTATGAACTTTTAAATAAACTATGAACTTTTATATAAACTATGAACTTTTAAATAAACTATGAACTTTTAAATAAACTATGAACTTTTATATAAACTATGAACTTTTAAATAAACTATGAACTTTTATATAAACTATGAACTTTTATATAAACTATGAACTTTTATATAAACTATGAACTTTTATATAAACTATGAACTTTTATATAAACTATGAACTTTCATACAAACTATGAACTTTCATATAAACTATGAACTTTTATATAAACTATGAACTTTTAAATAAACTATGAACTTTCATATTAATTATGAACTTTTCAGCGAATAAGTTATATAGGTAATGAATTATGAAAATCAACAGCTAGATTATAAACAGAGATGCAAAAAATTAAATTAGGCCAACCGAAATATACACTATACTATGCGTAAAGAGATCACTGTTCGTAATTAAGGGATTGACTAATATTTTTATCTCAGGAATGGGGAACAACTGTTTTGTAAAATCTTTAAATTGCTTTATACAGTTCAACAAAGAATGTTGAAATTCATTCAAGTAGATTTATTATAAATGAAAATTTACGTTAATTTAATACTATATCTTGCTTTAATACCATTGAAACTATTAATCTGAGATGACTCGATATGACCAGTTAATAAAGCTAAGGTAAAAAGAAAATAAACATTGAAGTAACTATGTAACTTGCTACTAACTAAAAAACACTAAAAATATCATGAATAGTCCAGAAATATGGCGACAGTAAATTAGTTTCCAATTAAACTTAACGTGACAGACTCAAAGTAAACTTCTATGGCACCACCATAACGTGTCACCTAGTAGAAAATAACCCCATCTTCTCCAAGATAATATTTTAGCCCCATCTTCTCCAAAGTAATATTTTAGCCCCATCTTCTCCAAGGTAGTATTTTAGCCCCATCTTCTCCAAGGTAATATTTTAGCCCCATCTTCTCCAAGGTAATATTTTAGCTCCATCTTCTCCAAGGTAGTATTTTAGCCCCATCTTCTCCAAGGTAGTATTTTAGCCCCATCTTCTCCAAGGTAATATTTTAGCTCCATCTTCTCCAAGGTAGTATTTTAGCCCCATCTTCTCCAAAGTAATATTTTAGCCCCATCTTCTCCAAGGTAATATTTTAGCTCCATCTTCTCCAAGGTAATATTTTAGCCCCATCTTCTCCAAGGTAGTATTTTAGCTCCATCTTCTCCAAGGTAATATTTTAGCTCCATCTTCTCCAAGGTAGTATTTTAGCCCCATCTTCTCCAAGGTAATATTTTAGCTCCATCTTCTCCAAGGTAATATTTTAGCCCCATCTTCTCCAAGGTAATATTTTAGCTCCATCTTCTCCAAGGTAATATTTTAGCTCCATCTTCTCCAAGGTAATATTTTAGCTCCATCTTCTCCAAGGTAATATTTTAGCTCCATCTTCTCCAAGGTAGTATTTTAGCCCCATCTTCTCCAAGGTAATATTTTAGCTCCATCTTCTCCAAGGTAATATTTTAGCTCCATCTTCTACACGGTAATATTTCCCCCCATCAAAATCCCATCATGATGAAATTGATGAAGAGGGAGAAGAGACACTCTATTGGTTTTCTAATTAACAAAGATGTGAAAATTTAATATTAGTTAACTTCAACCATCAAATTATTTCTTTTCTCCAATGGTTGATGATTGTTATACACAAAAATGTGTTTTATAAAAATAAAAATATATATCAATGGAAGGAATATAACTTTTTAGTCTACAATAATTATTGATGCTCATTTCACTGTCGACATCAATCTAACTTAAAAATTAGTTATACGACAATGAATAAAACCCCTATCTTATTCGATAGTAAAGCTATTTTTGAAGTATTTTCAAATTAAATTTTTTACCCAAAAATTTACCATTTACGTATATATTATAGATATGGTTATTTATGTATTTATAAACATATATGTATTTATAATCATATATGTATTATAATTTAATATGTATCTAAAAATAAAATCTCCTTTAGAATATATTTACAAATATATATGAAGACTACTCATTTCAAGTATAACCCTAACTATAGTGAGTAGGCAGTTCACATTACTGAACAGTGAGATGAGACTTGACTGATAAAATTGCATCTATTATTTGTTATAATATTCTAAGATACATAAATAATGAAATATTAGGTAAGAATTTTTTAATTATTTCATTTTCTCCTTAGAATGTTGATGTAATTATTGTATTTGATGATTTTAATGAAACTTTATAGATATTTCTCGACTTATTAAAATGGACGCCTAAAACTTTTAAATTAAAGAAGCTATTAATATAAGTATAAGAAGCTATGATGTATAATAAGGTACCTAGAAGCTACACACAGTACCTACCTACCCTAATAATATATTGCTGTTTTATTTCACATTTCAAAATAACAATAATTGTGTTTGGTCACTCACATCTTTTCCATTCCATTTCGTATTAATTAGGTACGAATAAATAGTTATATTAAGTCATTGTACGCTGTCAATTTGAGTTGAATGTTACAGCTATGTACATAATTATGAATTACGAACATGGGATATTATTCAAATAATCACATTATGTACATAAAAACATTTCACTTCATCAGGTCATTAATTGATTTTTAGAGGAAATAAGGTCTCATATGTTGCTGAATGCTATTCCATTCATTTAAATGATTAATAAAAAGACTGCCAAGATTATTACTGCTATTGAAAATGTTTTAAACATGATCTTTTTAGAATAATTATATAGATTTCCATCGTTAATTATCAACAACTAAACTAATTATTATATTTTCTATTTTGAAAATATGTCATTTAAACTCAAATGCATATTTTATTTATTTTCAGTCATATCTCAATAAGTACTTCAAATTCTGAAAAAAGTTAAAGTAGTTGCTTCTGTAGATCATTTCATATCCTGAAAATATCTTGAAAAGTATGTCCAAAATTAATTAATATGGAATATAGTAACAAATTGAACCTTGAACTTATGATTACACGTATAACAAAAACTGATCTGAAAGAAAATGAACAGACAACGCATACAAATTCAATAACTATTCCACTATATTATGTACCATGTCAGATTAAATTAAAGTCAGACAGGTTCAATATTTCCCCATTGGCTGCAATGTTGCCTGAATGTTAGCCCGTTCTTACGGAAAAAAACTGCCTGTCGAACAGCGCAACCTGAATATAATGGGAAGCAAATAGAAGAGTTTTGTAGAGTCCTTAGTAAGGGTATGACCTCTTAAAAAACTTACGAGTTGAGAATTAGATGGTAGGTACCTAGTTAGGACTCTACTGTAAGGAAGGGGAGTAATGGATTGTTGACTCAATAAATATATCTTGAAAAGGTGACATTGAGTTATAAAATATCATGAAAACATGACATTAAATTAAAAGATTCATGAAAGAAGAATATGATTACATATGAAATATAAGAAGATGAATAAGTGAATTCCACATGGATAACATTCTAATATAAATCCATGAATCTGCATTTCAAGTTAATTTTGAAAGATGAACGACAGGAGGAATCCGTGATGAATTCCACAGCTGAAGACCATCATAAGAAGTACAGTTCTGAATCCACCCTCTAGTGAATTACGGCAAAACAAAATCCTCTCCGTATCTGGTTACATATTGATTGGTCTGCAAATGTTGAAGTTGCAATGTACATCAATACTATGATAAATTGCTTTGTACAACCTAATACTGACTTGCTATTGGAGAAGATCATCTTATTTCAAAATTTTGTCCTTTTTGAATAAAGGTACAGTCTAACTAATTGACTATAGTTTAGGACATTGGGAATTATTCTGACTGCACTTTTCTGGACTTTGAACATAATTTCGTGTTTGAATCTATAAGGGGAGCTGTACGTAACATACCTCAGAGCCATACGATATATTTGACTTAATTACGGAATACTTCTTATATATGCTTAATCATTGTGCAGAGTAGTAAAAATAGTTTAATCTGTTCACTATCCCAAATTGAATCTAAAATTTTTAGTTGAAATAAATAAATTAAAATTTATAACACGCTCAATTACACTACTACCTACCACTATCGGAACAAACTCAACTTGCTATATTTGATATGAAAGAATGATAACTTTGGTTTCATTGGTATCAATAGTTTTCTCATTTGTCATGAACCATTCGTGTACCCTCTCCAGCTCTGAGTTATAGTGAACGTTATAGGGCCCACAATGCTTCGAACAAACTTCAAGGATAGAGTACTATCATCTACATAAATAATGAATTTTAATTTATCACTTGAGATTGGCAGATAGCTGATAAATATTAGAATAACAGTGGTCTGAGTTATGCACGGACATTTCGTCCACGAAAAGCTTTATTTTGTAATGTATTTATGATGTGTATATATTTTTAATAATACATGTTATATATTTTCTGCAATATAAAATTAGGAAACACCCTTTGATGACGGTAATTAGAAATTAATCTTCTTTGCCTTAATTCTTATCACAATCTTCTTCTCCGGTTCCTGCTGGCCGTCAACAGTAAAATAATAAAACTGAATACTTTTTTAATTATATACAGGGAAGCCTGCATTTATTACACCTCGGTCTAATAAAATCTGCAATCATTTCGAGGCATGTCTCGTAGTTATTATAGTACATAAACAGAAAATGGAGACCATTTTTATGGTGTCTATTTCACAGTAACTACAATATTATCAAGAGTATTACTCAAATTAGGTTAGGTACTAAATATACAGGGTGTCCGGCACTTTTGTTGCCAAACTTTAACATAAGGCTGCATTCGTCGAAATAAGCACTTTTTATTCAATGAAAGTATGGTCTAAAATGCTTAGTTAAAGAGTTACAAGGTTAGGAAAGTAGTATCTGTACTATTTATTATTATTAGTTAACGTCATTTTTTAATGTTGCAATAAGAAACAAAACATTTTTAACAGTAATTATTAGGAGCACAAGAAACATAATCTTAAATTAGGTTACATGTTTTCAGAATGTGTTCAATTTTCCGCCCATTTGTTGCAATGCAAGCGTTCAAACGTTTTTCCCGCAAGGATTCGTGAAACTCCTGGTGTCAATTTGCTCGCGTCCGCCAATCATTGGACAAACGGTTGAACGGCTGCATCGCAACAAATGGGAGGCAGTTTGAACACATTTTGTAAACATGTAACTTAATTTAAGATTAAATTTCTTGTGCAAATAATAATTACTGTTAAAAATGTTTTGTTTCTTATTGCAACATTAAAAAAATGACGTTAACTAATAATAATAAATGGTACAGATACTACTTTCCTAACCTTGTAACTCTTTAACTAAGCATTTTAGACCATACCTTCATATAATAAAAAGTGTTTATTTCGACGAAAGCAACCTTATGTTAAAGTTTGGCAACAAAAGTGTCGGACACCCTTTAGAAGCAATATTGGTTCAAAAATTAATATTTTCTAACTTAAATTCTTTTTTGGACGAAATGTCCGTTGAACGAAATTTCCGTGGACGAAATGTCCGTGGACGAAATTTCCGTTGGACGAAATGTCCGTTGAACGAAATGTCCGTTGGACGAAATGTCCGTTGGACGAAATGTCCGTTGGACGAAATGTCCGTTGGACGAAATGTCCGTGGACGAAATTTCCGTTGGACGAAATGTCCGTTGGACGAAATGTCCGTGGATGAAATTTCCGTTGGACGAAATGTCCGTTGGACGAAATGTCCGTGGACGAAATTTCCGTTGGACGAAATGTCCGTTGGACGAAATGTCCGTTGGACGAAATGTCCGTTGGACGAAATGTCCGTGGACGAAATGTCCGTTGGACGAAATGTCCGTTGGACGAAATGTCAGTGGACGAAATGTCCGTTGGATGAAATGTCCTAGAAATGGTCCGAGTACACTACTCTGAGGATATAATATAAACTTTACTAGAACTCGAATAACCATTGTTTACATATTACAACCGATTCATTAAAATAGACTTAATCCAGTAGTATCTCTAAAACAATAATATCATAACTTAAGCCCCGTCCAGACGCTCAAATTTATTTAGAGAAGTGACAAACTTAATGACAAACTAAATGACAAATTTATCGTCAGTTTTCAAGGAGTGTCTACACGGTCAAATTTTCTCGCCAAAAGTTTGAGGTTCACTGGCGTCAGTTTCGTCAAAATTTATGTTATATATCGTAGAAATAAAAATTATATAACTTGGTATGTATATTTTTTAAATTTAGAACAGTAAGAAACCAGAAAAAATAATTTGTTTTTAATGACAACATATCGTGTTGAAAAGGATAGTCAAAAATAGATCATAGAAAACAATTCACAACGTAGGTAGCCTACCTATAACTTAGATCTAATACATTCTAATACAACCAAGTATTAAAGAGTCTGTCGTCAGCCATTGTAACTAGATAGATACTAAGTTTGAAAAAAATGAGGTTTTTGTAGGTGTACCTAGCTGTAATAAACTAAAATGACGCGCAAATAAAAAAATATTATTGCCGGAAAGTCAGTGTGTACTTCAAACTTTATCGTCAGCAAATAGTTTGACAAACTTTTTGATGACGATATCCAACATGTTGGAATCACAAAACTGATGAAAAGTTTGACAGTTTGCTGACGCTAAGAAGTTATCGTCATTTAGTTTGTCATTAAGTTTGTCAGTTCTCTGAAAAATTTGACCGTCTGGACGGGGCTTTAGATAGAAAAATATCACAATTGTCACTGTCAAAGGCTTTGGTGAAATCCAAGAATATTGAGACTACAGAATGACCAGACTACTGATATAGTAAAGAGAAGTGAGAGCTGTTGATCTGCCCGATCTGATACCAAATTGATGAAATGAGTGAATCGAGAATTTACTTAGAAATTTATACATTTACATATACATATATATATATCAGTTTTTCAAAAAAGTTGCTGAACACTATTCTTTTTACGACACTGGTTTTCTCTTTTGTGTTCTGTATGTAACGGTTGCTAGCAACAGGAGGCTCGGTCACACTCAGCAATGATCCACCCGAGTACCCCTAAATTGGCAGCTATTCATAGTGGTAATACAATATTAAATAGGTAATTCGGTTGACGGACTCTTGGCCGAATGACACTTGGCAGAAAGACATTTCGCCGAAGGACATTAATTTTGACCGAACGGACATTTGGCCGAAAGACATTTCGCAGAAGGACATTTGGCCGAAAGACATTTTGGCCGAACAGACGTTTGGCCGAACGGACATTTGGCCGAAAGGACATTTCTTTATTTATTTTGAAAAAATGGGATAGTAATATTATTTTATATAATAAAAATAATAACTTTAAATAATATAATAACTGTTAATAACAAGTTCAAAAGTATGAAGAGAAGCTTTTTTCCACCCATTATATTTGCGATGAAAGAGTTCAAATTGTTGAGCAATATATGCTTGTAGTTCGTAATATGGATACGCATTTCGTACACATTAAAATTAATTTTCATTTCTTTAAAATAACTTTAAATTCGATGGAAATAAAAATTATAATTAAATTAAACGGAGCCTGCAGTTCGTGATATGGATTTACATTGAATAAAAGTTTTTCGGCCAAATGTCCGCTCGGCCAAATTTACGCCAAATCTACTTTCGGCCAATTGTCTTTCGGCCAAATGTCCGTTCGGCCAAGTGTCCTTCGGACAAGTGTCATTCGGCCAAGTGTCCGCGCACAAGGTAATTCATGTACTTTATACTTCATGTACACATATTCCTTATAAGTAGTTTTATTATTCAACCTATATTTTTTTATTCTTGTATAGATGCAGTTCAGCAAATCCAGAAAATCTTCTACTTCTGGATGTACCTTCACCACATCCACATTTCTTTAATTGTCAAATAATTAGCTATAGTTTTTGTAGTATTAAAAATGGCAATAAATACTAATTTAAACAGTTACTAATTTTTTTTCTTTGGCAAATATCAATATGGGACGATAATTACCCGTTTCAGCTCTGGAGCTTTTTCTAGAGATTGGTATAATTCTGGAACACTTTACTGAATTTTGAAAAGTTCCAGTGAACATTGACATGTTAATTGTATTTGCTAAGACTGGAGTAATGAAATGGCTTACTTTTTTAAGAATCATGATAGGTAGGTTAGTTAATGTTATGAATAGGTTATTCTGAACGAATTGAATAACTTAGACAACATCGTGATGATTAACTGGTGAAAATACAAAGGTGTTCGGGAAATTACCTGAAAGGTGTCCCAATAGATCAATTAAACTCTTTACTCACATTTCGGCCCAAAGTGAGTACTAAACGTTTCAGACAAAATTTTCTCTTCGGTTGCTTCTACATCATTCACATTCAACCACCAGGAATTATCTCCAGTTATCAGACCCTTGCAAAAAATACAATATATGCAAATAACCATGTATGCTAAATATTTTATATGAATTATGAAACTCAAAGTATTTGTAGTCATTTATAAATTTATGAAATATATTACGGTAATAATTACGTTTTAATCTTCTTAGTTGGTTTGTGACAAAATTACAGAAACTACTGTAAATGAGATGAGATACAGTATTTTATCCCGTCTTTATAGCATGTAAAGATGTTTACGCTTTTAATGTTCTCTAATGAGTCCATCTCACGGGTGACGCATCCTAATCAAAGAAAACGCTCATATTTAATGGGACAAAAGCCATTATAAACTTCAGGATTAACTCAACTACTCCAAGCACCATGACATTGAGTTATATCTTGAAAACATGACATTGAGTTATATCTTGAAAACATGACATTGAGTTATATCTTGAAAACATGACATTGAGTTATATCTTGAAAACATGACATTGAGTTATATCTTGAAAACATGACATTGAGTTATATCTTGAAAACATGACATTGAGTTATATCTTGAAAACATGACATTGAGTTATATCTTGAAAACATGACATTGAGTTATATCTTGAAAACATGACATTGAGTTATATCTTGAAAACATGACATTGAGTTACATTTAGAAAACATGACATTGAGTTATACTATATATCTATAAAATATGGTATATATATTTTGGGCACTATATATTGTTATAAACTATTTTTGCCAAATGAACATTGATAATGATAATGATAATGATAATTAATGATAATAATAATGATAATTAATGATAATGATAAATTTATTGAGATCCAAAAATATTCAGATTCATCAAGTTTACAAAAGAAAATAATCAATACTTTACGAGCTTAGCCATATCAAAATAACTAACCCGTTTTAAGGTTTCGAAATAAATTATTTCGATGGTTTATCATAAAATTTTGCAGTGTAATGGATGTATATTTTTCGAATATTATATAGTATTTTATTGTAATAGCATTTTTATAAGTTGGTATACAATATATCACCTTTGTATATCAATCGATTTATGCCACTGAGATTTAACTAATATTAAATCATATAAATCTAAGAAAGTACAAAGAGTATTGTAGTCCCTGACTTTATAATCTAAACATAAATACATTTTATTCATTGCATCTTAAAGTAGTAATTACCAAGTGTGAATTAACACTTACTTTAAATTTTAATAACTTATTTTTTAAACATCACATTGAAATGTTAGCATTAAACTACATCAATATTGGTAATGACAATGAAAATATCTTGATGAGTTTTTGGTAAGAACTTCTTCAAGTTTTCATCCAGTGTTTATTTTTTTTTTTTTTTTTATTGAACACAATATACCCTTTATAATGTGGAATTGGAGACAGGGTCACTACCAATTCCATAAAAAAAAACACTTAATTCTACTGCTACTAGGGAACATTGAGGCCCACATAAGCTAAGAGCTTCGAGGGCAACCTAAAATTAAATTAAAAAAAAAATCACATTACTGATATTAGCTTACAAGACAGACATGCACGATTATTAACAATGTTAAGAGTCTAATAATGACTTTTTAAGTTTTGATTTGAATGCAATTAATGACTCTGCTTCCCTAATGCTAAGATCAATCTGATTCCAAAATTTACAACCTACATAATAAATAGATGACTGAGACTTAGTTTTAGAATATCGAGGTAAAGTAATTTGAGAGTTATTGCGCGTTGAATAGCTATGCTGGTTAGTGTGATTAACTATATAATACTGAAGATCACTATCAAAATTCCCAACATTAACACAATTATACAGATAGGTTCCCAGATTACAGAAGAAGATGCTTTCCAATTTCATAATGTTCAGTTCTTCAAAAAGCTCCTCAGTATGGTCCAAGAAGCCAGCTCCCATGATCACTCTGATAGCCCTTTTTTGGTGGATAAATAAACTGTTAGTGATACGTTTAGGTGCAGCATACCAGGCTATTATACAATAATTTAGATAAGGATGAACAACAGAATAATAGATTTTAAGAAGAACACTACGGGGTAAATATCTACCTATTTTGCACATAATGCCAACACCTTTGGAAACCTTATTAGACATCATATTAACATGGGGACCGAAATTTAGGTTATTGTCAAATATAAGACCAAGATACTTAATCGAACCCACACATCCAATATCAGTTGCATCAAGTTTTATTGACTGTAGAGTGAAATTATTCTTGTACGAAAATACCATATACTTTGTTTTATCAATGTTCAATTTCAATCTATTGGCATTTAGCCATTTTGACACAGAGCTCAGATGATCATTGATTTGAATATGAACAATATTCACACTTTGCCTTGGGAATTTAAATGATATGGATGTGTCATCCGCAAATAGAAAATAATCAAGATTGGCATCACAATTAGGAAAATCATTGACATAAACAAGAAACAACAAAGGACCAAGTATACTTCCCTGAGGCACCCCACATGTAATATTTTCATGACTAGAAGTAACATCATCTATGCATACATACTGCTTACGTTCACTCAAGTAGGAACGGAACCATTCATGGGGGATGCCTCTGATACCATAGAAATACAATTTATCTAACAAAATTTCGTGGGATACACAGTCAAATGCTCTTTTTAAGTCGAGAAACATTGTAAAGAATAAATTACCACTGTCCAATGAATCATAAATTTTATGTAACAAGTTCAGAACAGCCTGAGATGTACTCTTACCCGGACGGAATCCATACTGGTGTTTAAAAAGGATATTACGACTATCCAAATAGCCTAGGAGTTGCGAGTGAACAGCTCTTTCATAAATTTTAGAAAAATTACTAAGAATCGAGATGGGCCTATAGTTATTAACACTCAGAGAATCACCGTCCTTAAATATGGGCACAACTCTAGCAGTCTTTAAGAACTTAGGAAATTGTCCACTTACAAATGAAATATTGATTAAAGACGCAAGTATAGGAGACAAAAGATCACTAAGTGAACTGAGTACAAAAATAGGGATCTCATTCAAATGACAAGATTTATTCTTCAAACTATTGATAATTTTATAGACAGACTCGGAAGACACAGGGCTAAGATAAAATGAATGTAAATAATTTCCAGTCAGGTACTGTCTATAGTTTACAGTTGTATCACCTACCGAACTACCAATCCGTGAACCAATGGAAGAAAAATATTCATTGAACAGTGATGCCACATTCTGCGAATCAGTTACTAATGTATTATTGTGGAACAATTTATAATCAGTGGCTTTCTTAATAACGTTAGGTTTAATAATTTCATTAATTAATTTCCAAGTGGCTCGTAAGTTAGTTTTCAAATTAGTAAATTTAGAATTATAATATTCTATTTTCTTTTGTCGTATCAGAGAAGTAACCAAATTACGGTACCTACAGTAAGCCTGTTTACTCATCCTACCCATCCTGTACAACACATGACAATTTTGACGTCTTTTAATTTTCGACTTAATGTCACCATCTATCCAGGGCTTAAGATCGTCTTTATAAGATATTTGTTTAGTTTTAACAGGACAATATTTATCATATAGATTCATTATTCTCGCGTTAAAAGTATCAAATCCATCATTTACATCCGTGCAGCCTATAACATCAGAGAAATCACAACTTTGCACTGCACAGTATAATGCATCTAGGTTACTACCCCTATTCATCCTATATTTAATTACTCTACAACAATTGTCGGACACCGTACGGCTAAACACATTATTATATACAACATATACTGGATAATGATCGGATAAATCACTCAGAACGATGCCAGACGAAAGGTTATTTAAATTTTTAGAAAAAATGTTGTCTATTAACGTAAATGAATTATTAGTTATACGAGTTGGTTTGCTTATAAGTGGTAGGAAAGAGTGAGCAGCAAACAAATTCAGGTAGTTAGAGACATGCAAATCATTATCCAAATTAAATATATCCAAATTAAAATCTCCACAGATAAGCGGAATATCATAATTTCTCCTACTAACGTAAATATTTATCTCTTCTAACTTATTCAAGAAAAGCGATCGATTACCATTTGGAGGTCTGTATATAGAGCCAAACAGTATTTTCTTATTATTAAAACTAAATTCAATAAATAACGATTCGATAAAGTGATCATTCACAGTCAACAGATCAACCTTACTACCCCTAAATTTATGGTTAAGTAACACACTAACACCCCCACCACGCCTACCGTCATCACGGAGGCAATAGAAGTGCTTATAGTTAGAAAAGTTGACCAAATCAACAGTTACCGAATTTAACCATGTTTCCGTTAGGCAAACCACTCCAAAGCTATCATTCAATGATGACAAAACAGCTTTCAGTTCATCTAGTTTGGGATACAGTGATCGAATATTAAAATGAATTATAGACAGGTCTGCTTCACTGATACGTACATTCTGCTTAAAATTTACAGCATCGTAATACTTAGATGACTGAGGAGCGTTATACTCAGGGAACAACGCATTGAAGTGATTTACGTCAGGATCAATATAATCTAAATTATCACCAAGAGAAAGAAAACAGATTAATCATGTAAATACATCCAAGTAAATAATACACATACAAATATGAGTGACACCGGCAAGCTTTTCCAAGGTACACACACAGATACTTCAAGAAACTTTCACAATAATTTATACAAACATAATAATGCACTACATACCAGCAGATAGAATACACACACACTGTCAATAATTTACACACAGATGTAGAAGGACATGTACATGCATCGCAGTCACATGTACGTGCACACACAGAGAAAAATACACACACACTCATGCATCAAATCCACACAATGAAATACGTACATAAATGGTATACATCTATAAGAAAATAGACTATTTATCCCTGCACAACACATTAACCAAGTCAATAAGTATAAACTTATATACTTATGCTTGGCCCGGTTGTGATTAGCTGTAATTATAATACCACAAGTGCAGGTCATCACATATCGCAATAGGATATGTGTGCCTACACACTTCAAGTTAGGTAAAACATGAAAGTGACATGCACACATATAAGTATCACAGTTAGAGAAATCTAAAGAGGTTCTTACACAGTCATGTGTGCATAATTCTATTTTATATAGCAAAAGACAGGAATATGATAGAAAACATAAATTTAACACACATAGAGGAAAAACACACAAATACATAGCAAAAGTGTCATAATAGTAGACAATATAATTATGGGAAACGCTCAGAGGAAGTCAAATTCTATCTTTGGTGAATTCAGTAGGATCAATATCGAGATCATCTCTGCAGAGCTTTTCAAATATAGAGAAGTTGTTGACATGAAGCTTTTGGTTTCTTCCATTTGGATCAACAGGCTTGATCCATACATACACCCTCCCATCGTACGAACCACAACCAGTGATCCTGTTCGGGCATCTTTTCTTGACCATACGAAGAGCATAAAAAATATCCGATCTATACTGTGTGAGATTGTCGTTTATATAGAGTCCAACTGGTTTTGACTTACGACATGAAAGGAGCAGATCTCTTTTTCGTTCATAATTGTTCAGCTTAACTAAGATTCTCCTCCTGTCGGGTGACTGCGTTGCAGGCTTGCTACCAAGGCGATTTACCGTTAATATATCGTCCAGCGGCAGCTCGTACTTCAATGAATCGCGCAACAGCCTGATCACACCTTGGCGCGTGTCCTCACTTGGAAGAATTTTGCAAACAAGGTCTCCAGATATAATAATGTCACCGCGACGTTGATTAGCCTCGATCTCTTCCAGTCGATTCTCCAAGCGCTTAACATCAGTCTTCAAATTAGCATTCTCAACTTGTAGCTTGTTAATAAGTTCATCTCTCGCGTCAATTCTCTTGATGAGATCATCAATTTTCTGAGACAACAGATTAAAGTAGTGACCTACATCTTCTGTTTTTTGCGAAGACTGTGCTGGATTAGTTTGGGAAGCTGGGGTTCTATCCCGATAGTCCGGCATAATGTGGTTCAACAAAATTTACAGGTAGACTACTTCTTGGATAAAACACTTAAAAGGCGTACGTACACAGGTTTAAAGGTTGTAGACCGCCAAACTACACAAAACACTGTGTCCACCAACAAAAACAAAGTCTTGTTTTCAGGATATCGATATATAGCTCCAACAGTGTAATGTGCAAAATTAGAATAACACATTCAAGACACTAGGCACAAAATGTGAGTCAGAGCTACTCAAGACACCACACGTCTGTCATGTACCAGGTTCAGGTATTATTCAACATTTCATTATTATAGTAAATGACACTTTACTCTATAGTTATTATAGGTACTACCTGAATAGGTATTTAGTAATTACTAATTACATTAGGTATATTAGAAAATTCAGAGTAATGATCATAATCACATTATTGTGAGACTTAATTATCATTAAATGTAACTGTGGTGAAATTCTCCTAAGCATTGCTAATTAACCAGATACATTAATAACTAATGAATAACATGTGAAAGATAAGAGAAATAATAAGAGTGAATGTAGTCCATGTTATGTACAATGAATTAATAACAAGAAATGCACTGTAATGATCTGAAAAAAAAAATAGGAATTATTTATTTCTCGTAATTATTTCTAAAGAACATGAGAAAATGAAGGTGAATTCTGTCATTGTATTTACTGATAGGTGCTTTATCTCATTAATGAGCATCATAACAATTATATGCATGGTAACATTAATGAGTAGACAATGACATTAATGAGTATCATAACAATAATGAGTATCATAACAATAATGAGTATCATAACAATAATGAGTATCATAACAATAATGAGTATCATAACATTAATGAGTATCATAACAATAATGAGTATCATAACAATAATGAGTATCATAACATAAATGAGTATCATAACAATAATGAGTATCATAATAATAATGAGTATCATAACAATAATGAGTATCATAACAATAATGAGTATCATAACAATAATAAGTATCATAATAATAATGAGTATCATAACAATAATGAGTATCATAACATTAATGAGTATCATACCAAGTTCAGTACCACCGCCAAGCGCATCATTAATTTAGCTATCACTTAATTTCATACCTCGTGTCACAATGGCTGAAGACTCAACCATAAAAGTTTAATTCTGTTATACCTCTCAATAAATTTTATGAGCATTAATTCTTTAATTCGAATCTATATCACTGTTATCAAGAGATTTTTAATTATCCAATCACTTTGTTTTGTGTCACCCGTTAATAGAATATCTTACTTGATTCACAGCTTTAGCCATTACCCATAGACAAACCTCCAAGAAAACAAAACCACATCTCTACCTTATAACTATGCATTTCTATAGATAATATACCAATGACTGAAAATGCAATCGAATTTCGAACAAACGTAATGGAAATCCGTTCATTGGACCATGTCGAATGTCTGCCTGGAAATGATATGGAGATTGAAACAGAGTAAGTATGGGAGAGAGAATTCGATGGGAAGGATTCCTACTTTCTAACCTCTTATTGAATGCCTTCTTACCCTTATTGAATGCTTTCTAACCCCTTATTGAATGCTTTCTAACCCCTTATTGAATGCTTTCTTACCCCTTATTGAATGCTTTCTTACCCCTTATTGAATGCTTTCTTACCCCTTATTGGATGCTTTCTTACCCCTTATTGAATGCTTTCTTACCCCTTATTGAATGCTTTCTTACCCCTTATTGAATGCTTTCTTACCCCTTATTGAATGCTTTCTTACCCTTATTGAATGCTTTCTTACCCCTTATTGAATGCTTTCTTACCCCTTATTGAATGCTTTCTTACCCCTTATTGAATGCTTTCTTACCCCTTATTGAATGCTTTCTTACCCCTTATTGAATGCTTTCTTACCCCTTATTGAATGCTTTCTTACCCCTTATTGAATGCTTTCTTACCCCTTATTGAATGCTTTCTTACCCCATGTCACATAAAAAATCTATCGTATGTATTAGACAAACATGATATAAATATATTTAAACATAATCTGTATGGATTAAATTCGTATTAAATGTTTCTATTCTTAAGAATGATAGCAAATGATACAGCTAGCGCCATCACTAGAACAGTCATTTGAATAAAAAATTACACCATTTTTGAGTGTTGATTATTTTATAATGATATCCTTACAGGTTGATATTATTATCTGAATACATTAAAAACACAGGGGGTAAATTTCAACCTATTTCTATTTCAGAAGACATTCTACTTCCATTAAAACAACCACTAGTTGTTATTTCTAACTCCATTCATAACAACTGAACAATCGCTATCTTCTCCTACTAGCCATCGAAGATTGCCTTTGTTATTATGCATTGTAGTGCTAGTCCTGCATTGCAGTGCTAGTCCTGCATTGCAATGCTAGTCCTGCATTGCAGTGCTAGTCCTGCATTGCAATGCTAGTCCTGCATTGCAGTGCTAGTCCTGCATTGCAGTGCTAGTCCTGCATTGCAATGCTAGTCCTGCATTGTAATGCTAGTCCTGCATTGCAATGCTAGTCCTGCATTGCAATGCTAGATCTGCATTGCAATGCTAGTCCTGCATTGCAATGCTAGTCCTGCATTGCAATGCTAGTCCTGCATTGTAATGCTAGTCCTGCATTGCAATGCTAGTCCTGCATTGTAATGCTAGTCCTGCATTGCAATGCTAGTCCTGCATTGTAATGCTAGTCCTGCATTGTAATGCTAGTCCTGCATTGCAATGCTAAGTCCTGCATTGCAATGCTAGTCCTGCATTGTAATGCTATTTGCTATCCTCTTGAGAAATCTAATTCCACAGACAGATTCCAATTT
This sequence comes from Caprella mutica, assembly GCA_947561585.1. Lineage (NCBI taxonomy): Eukaryota > Metazoa > Arthropoda > Malacostraca > Amphipoda > Caprellidae > Caprella > Caprella mutica. The sequence goes on from CANNZV010003273.1 coordinate 38,679, forward strand.
TATTGCGGATGTTAGCTTTCGTCGCTGGAGAAAATAATTCAAAAGTCTGAATTCACAATTGATAAAACATTGATATTATATATTCAAAATGGTTGACGTGAGAAATGTTAAAAATGCAACATGGATAAGGTGAGAATGGGTAAAGTGAAAAAAATTTGACGTGAAAAATTGTTTGTATGGTGTTTATAACAAAGGAAGAGATAAAATGATTAGGGGGCTATGTGCAATTCTGATTCAATAATTAAAACCATGGAGAAAATTAAGATAAAATCCTTATAGAAGATTGACTGCTTTTTTCTGTCCCTACACTAAATAGAGAATTCGTTTATTTGCTAAATATCTGTACAGGGTGTTTCAGAATCAAGGCAAAAATTGTATGATATAGGGGAGAACCGGGTGAGTTCGTACATTTTTCCTTTCAAGGCTTAAAAAATATTACCTATTCGGGATACAAGTTCTTATAACTACAAACAAAATTAGTTAAAACTTTATGGTTTTCTTTTAATATCGATTTTAATGAGATATATTCGTGTGTACGAACTCACCCAGAAGTGCGGGTGAGTTCGTACAAGCAGAGTTTCACTCCGTACTGTACTAAAAAAGGGGGGAAAAGGAAAATTCAGTAGGAATTTCGTATATTGTATGGAAAATATTAAAGAAGCTTTGAATATTGTATCCCTACAATTGACTAAAACCCTTTTGAGATAACAAAAAATCACATAAGGCTTCATCACCGATGTCTCCCGAACTAGATTATAGAGCTTCAATTTCCATCGTAAGCCTACACTTTGTCACTGGTGAATTTAAGTATTTCTTTGTTGAAATATTTTTCTCTTTCAGTAACTCTTTTTCTAGGGTATCAGTTGTTATCATTGACCTTCTTGGTTATCTGCCTCTGCTGTTGCTCTTTCTAGGAGGAGCCTTTGGGAATTATCGAAGGTTTTCAAAAGATGTTCCTAGTAAAATGAAACATTTGTGTGATGGTGAAATAGGAGAACCCTCTGTCCCGGTAGAAATAAGAAAAGGCTCAGTGGATGGTAAAGTAGAAGCAGGCTTGGTGGCGGATGAAGTAGGAGCAGGCTCGGTGGATGATGAAGCAGGAGTAGGCTCGGTGGATGGTGCATATTCTACTTGGTTGCGCTGATAATGATTTGAACTATTCTCAGCATATTCTGAAAAAGCGCCTTCCTTTACTATTTCAATGGTATAGACTTTCTTTTCTAATTTATGCTTATCAAATTTTGAACCATTTCTGGATCTCCTTGTGGCATCTTACAGCGTCATATGAGGAACTTTATACAATTTAGCAGCTTTACGTTCTGCTGGTAATTCAAAAGATCTATCTATCAAAATTCAAAAGATCTATTTTTATTTCAAAGATTGCATCAAAGTGAATAATGTTCCATTTATTCAATATAATCATGAACATCAGTTTTCAGTCTTGAAACAATGGCATTGCAAGCGGCACGTATCTGTTCTTGTGCAATTGCTTCCTATTCCACTTGTAATTTTGTTTTTGGAACTCGAGAGAAGTTTGAGGAGTAACTTAGACTCTTGGAAAAGTCTAACAGTTCAAAGTGTTGACTACTTGCTGACCAGACACATTTGCCTATATGAAGGATGAAATGATCCTTTGAATACAGGTTTGGACCAATTTGGAGAATTGTAATAGTGTTGAGTCCTGTTGGAGACTCCATGGTGAACTCAGAAAATAGTCTTTAGCTCTTTGTAGCAACTTCGATCCCAGAATAAAAGAAATGTACAGTTCTGAGTTCAATTTAACCCCTTAAGGCACAAATACGAGGTGAGATATTCCAGTGTCCATCACAGTAGCCCCTACCATCACAGACTGTGTATTTTGACGTCTCATCATAATCCTCCCGTGGCTAAACAAGAGAAATTCCAATCTCGATCATTCTGATGATCACAGTTTACTTATTGTTAAATTTCTTCTCATCAGTGAAAACCAATTTGTTAGACAGTGAAGGTTCATCTGTCTCATTCAGGATGTGACAACATTTTCAGCTCTCTTTCACTCATGATGGACAACTAGCTCATGATGTTCCAACATTCCAAATGGTTTGGTTCTCAAATCTTCTTTCAGCACTCGGTACATTGAAGTTTTGTACACATCGGCTTTTGGAGCTAGTCTATGATGAAATCGACGTGGGTTTCGACGCAACTTCCCTCGGGTGTTTTTGATCAGTTTTTTGGTCCATCCGCTTCGTTTACGGCATCGTTTCTGTTTATCAGAGGTTTAACCAGTCTCTTTTTTGAATTTTTGCAATATATTAATAATTTTTGCATTGATGTATTAGTGTCACCTTATTTTTGGAGCTTGATCACTATAATTCAATCTACAGTCGTGATACAAAATTCAAATTCAAAATCTAGATGCCTAGGATATTGTCGGAAGATTATGATCTTCTGTATGATATACGATTAATAGAATCCAAAATTTATTTTGAGTGAATTATTTCATACATTAATCGGTTTCCTATATTCTGAAACACCTTGTATATGTATTATGTATTTTATTTTATAAGTAGTGATTTGTATGTTGCTAGGCATAGCTCTTGCAAATCGAATGGTTTAAAAAATCTTTAATTCATTCGGGAATAGAAAATGAAATTACCCAAAATGTTCTTGCTATTTATTTGAAACTTCAGGAGAATTCTAATCGAATAAATACCTAATTTTATTCTGTATTTCTCCAAAGAAATGCGAATAAATACTTCAATCAATGAAAATAATAAAGAAAGATTAACCGTTCCACCAAGAAAAATATATAGATAATTCTATACCTAAAGTAAATGAAATGCAGTATTATGTGGTGGAACTTCCGTGGTGGAAATTTTCGCGGGGGACTTTAACCTAGGACCATTTTGTAATATTCTCTCATGATGACTCACACTAGGTAGGATTAATATTCTCTCTATTCCAAAGGAAATTCTTTGGTGAAGATAGATACATGCTACCCTATGTCCGGAAAATTGCAAAGCGGAGAACTGCCAGTCGGAAAATTCCCAGTCACTCACTTTATTTTATTTTTTTGACTTTTACACATTCTAACAATATTTTCATTAATAAAAAATGGCGTTTTCCTATCGTTGAAGATTGAGGTGATAATATTTGTTAAGTAAGACGTAATGTAGTTTTTAGTATTCGCTAGTAAGTCGTACTGCACACTTTACGATTGTTTATGTTTAATGACTTTCGATATACATATATTTGATGTTGTATCGGAAATAAACTGCTAATGTTTGCTTATTAACTGCCACTTTGTTTGCTTATTACTAATTCGACTTTCAATTAATTGACAATATTTTCACTGTTTATTATCGCAATTGGTATAGTTCAAAGGAAATTTTAAAGAACGTTTCTATAACCAGATATAATGTTATAAAAAGTGACTGGCAATTTTGCACCTGGCTGTTTTCCGTGTACCCATTTAACCATGTTGTGGTCATTAAGTAGATTGAATTGTTATGATGGCACTACATTCAATCTTGTCAGAATATTAGAAAAATTTCGGTACACTTTGGCACACAATCTCCCCAGATTTATTCTGATCCGACTATTAGGAAAATGTGTGTACAGTAAATCAGAGCCTCTCTCGCCATATGTTGAGATGGAAAATAAATCACAGTATAATTAAAAAGTTACTTAATTGCTTATTATATAGGATAAATTGAAATAACTCGACATGTGCAATATATTCGTTATGTACCAATTGATGTATTTTAATTGTATGCAATAAAATATTGCATACAATTTAATTACTTAATTATTTTCTTTCTATTTTTTTTTTTTTATTTAGTATCCCGGCACTAACCACAATTCACGTGATATGTAAATAGTTTCACTAAATATTATCCTTCCTTGAGTAACATTTAACTATAAAGGAACTTCGAATTGATTTATAGAAAGTAAAAATACATGCAACGATACAAGTTATATTTATTCATTTATTTTAATATAAGAATGTGTTTACATGGTTATTAATTATTAGCATAGATGTTTTCTGTAATATATAATATATCTATCCATTTATACAGTAAGTCCCTCTATTGTGTTCAGTCATGACTGCTCTATTCGTAAGTCCCTCTATTGTGTTCAGTCATGACTGATCTGTTCGTAAGTCCCTGTGTGTGTTTCAGGCATGACTGCTCTATTCGTAAGTCCCTGTGTGTTTCAATCATGACTGCTCTCTCGTAAGTCCCTCTATTGTGTTCAGTCATGACTGATCTGTTCGTAAGTCCCTGTGTGTGTTTCAGTCATGACTGATCTGTTCGTAAGTCCTTCTGTGTGTTTCAGTCATGACTGCTCTATTCGTAAGTCCCTGTGTGTGTGTTTCAGTCATGACTGATCTGTTCGTAAGTCCCTCTGTGTGTTTCAGTCATGACTGTTCTGTTCATAAGTCCCTTTGTGTGTTTCAGTCATAACTGCTCGGTTCGTAAGTCTCTTTGTGTGTTTCAGTCATGACTGCTCTGTTCGTAAGTCCCTTTGTGTGTTTCAGTCATGACTGCTCTGTTCGTAAGTCCCTTTGTGTGCTTCAGTCATGACTGATCTGTTCGTAAGTCCCTCTGTGTGTTTCAGTCATGACTGTTCTGTTCGTAAGTCCCTTTGTGTGTTTCAGTCATAACTGCTCTGTTCGTAAGTCTCTTTGTGTGTTTCAGTCATGACTGCTCGGTTCGTAAGTCCCTTTGTGTGTTTCAGTCATAACTGCTCTGTTCGTGAGTCCCTTTGTGTGTTTCAGTCATGACTGCTCTGTTCGTAAGTCATTTTGTGTGTTCAGTCATGACTGCTCTGTTCGTAAGTCATTTTGTGTGTTTCAGTCATGACTGCTCTGTTCGTAAGTCCCTTTGTGTGTTTCAGTCATGACTGCTCTGTTCGTAAGTCCCTTTGTGTGTTTCAGTCATGACTGCTCTGTTCGTAAGTCCCTTTGTGTGTTTCAGTCATGACTGCTCTGTTCGTAAGTCCCTTTGTGTGTTTCAGTCATAACTGCTCTGTTCGTAAGTCTCTTTGTGTGTTTCAGTCATGACTGCTCTGTTCGTAAGTCATTTTGTGTGTTCAGTCATGACTGCTCTGTTCGTAAGTCATTTTGTGTGTTTCAGTCATGACTGCTCTGTTCGTAAGTCCCTTTGTGTGTTTCAGTCATGACTGCTCTGTTCGTAAGTCCCTTTGTGTGTTTCAGTCATGACTGCTCTGTTCGTAAGTCCCTTTGTGTGTTTCAGTCATGACTGCTCTGTTCCTAAGTCCCTTTGTGTGTTTCAGTCATGACTGCTCTGTTCGTAAGTCATTTTGTGTGTTCAGTCATGACTGCTCTGTTCGTAAGTCATTTTGTGTGTTTCAGTCATGACTGCTCTGTTCGTAAGTCCCTTTGTGTGCTTCAGTCATGACTGCTCTGTTCGTAAGTCCCTTTGTGTGTTTCAGTCATGACTGCTCTGTTCGTAAGTCCCTTTGTGTGTTTCAGTCATGACTGCTCTGTTCGTAAGTCCCTTTGTGTGTTTCAGTCATGACTGCTCTGTTCGTAAGTCCCTTTGTGTGTTTCAGTCATGACTGCTCTGTTCGTAAGTCCCTTTGTTTCCCAATCTTCATAATTGAATGCAACTGCACCGAAGCTCTCAGAAAATTGTCCCTAATTCCATTACTCGAATTGTGTAATCATTGTCTTATTCTCATCCGCTTGAACTTAATTCTAAAAAACTATTGGGAGAAGTCTCAGCTCCTTATAATTAAAACCTCTGAAATTCAATTAACCTTATCGGGACGTTTATAGTTCTTTTGTTGATATTGCCTTCCTATTCAATTGCAGTTGGTGTGGTTAATAAGAATATTAAAGTGTCTAAGCATTTCAAAATGTCAATATTATAAGTTTGTACCAAGCAATTAATGTGGATCAACATAGAACTCAAGAGAATTCCTTTAATTTAAATATTTCGCTAAATAAGTTAATAACTTCCATTCAAATTCATCGCTTTCGTGCGCACATAAAATCTACTGGAATATTTCTCCAACTCAAAAGTGCTCCTTTCAGCATCATATTTCTTGTGGGAGATACACGGAGAGGCGCCGCCCTATAAACTAGTCTGAGGGATTGCGAGAAAAAGTATAAACTGTACAAGGCGCCACCAATGCACTTCCTATTCGAATGAACTCGAGCGAACGAAGACGAAGCGCCTTTCTGCGGCGGAATGGCGAATTGGTGATTCGAATGAATTTATGGTAGATGAAATCTTGGTTATCAACCAAACTAAACAGTAAATATCTTTGATGTTCTTGGAGATTTCAATCTATTTGATAAGATGCAATGCTTGAAATTCATTGCAAAGCGCTTTATTGAAAGATGACTGCATGTTATGTATATGAACTAGTTTTTTTTCCGTTCAAAATAACCAGCTCTAATTATTGCAAAGGTGTTTTAATTATTAATGTCAGTATTTTAATTGTTTATTTTTGAATAGGTTTCTACATATATACCAATAGCGAGTTTGAAGGCAAGTGAAACCTTTTAAAGTGGATCTATTAATCTGATTATCCAAGTTAAAAGTCTTTAGCGTGCTTTATAAATTGGCTAAATAAGGAAAAGCTAACTCTGCATTTGAACAGAAATAATAAATATACTTTGCATAGTCTAATTACATTTACCTTTTTAGACTTTTGAGGTTTCAAATTTTTGTAAATGATTTAAATGTCCTAAAATAAAATTTAAGAAATAATAACAATTCATTAGCCCGGTTGAAATAACCTTTAAGTTCAAGGTATTTTTAACTCTCTTCGATTACCTGAATTGTGACCTCTAAGGTCATTTAGACATGTTAACGCAATGAGTGAGAACTATTACATTGAATTGTATCATCAGTTGCAGTGATGATGAAAATAAAAGGAGGGGACAGGTAAAGGTTAATGTATGTATACAATATATAAACATATATGAATATTGATTAATATTAGTCATAAGGGAAGTCTCAGAATGTTGTTTAGCTGTTTGCATTGTTCTGTTTTGAGTTCTTCAATTTGCTGCGTCATTTGGTATTCATTGGACTTCGGACAGTGGTGAATAATCTCAGAGGAATGAATCTCATGCTTCGGATTCAACAATTTGAGGATTCAAAACTCTTACCAAGAATTACCGACACAATCGAAATATTTCCATGCTTCAGAAAAGTTGATATCCAGCAAAACTGTGAATGATGTGGATAAGAGACCAGTCATATAATCATTGATAGGTTTTAAAAATTAGTGGGTTAACGATTTGCATTCCTATTGCCCAATTGGAAAATTATAATCGCTGATTGTAGAACTTAATCTTCTATGGTCTCCACCATAATTTTCTTTCTGGGTAATAATTGAAACCGATAACTTGAGCAGTATTTGAAACTGAACCAATAACTCTTGTTGAAAGGTATTTTGAATAAATTCAGACTACTTTACATCGCATATTTTTATTACAAAGTTTGTATTCGAATGACAAACTCTGTCTTGCCTCTGAATTTTTCTCTCGTCTGAAAATTGAAGAGAGTTTCAAATTATATTAGAAACTTTTCATCAACCATGAATTTTAATCTAAAATAAAATTAGGTATTTAAGCAACTCACAAAATTAATCTTATACGATTTTTCTACATCATCATTCTTGACTCATCGATAATAATTTATGTACTATGATCTTCCAATAGCAATGATCAGATAATAGCAGTGTGGATCAGATCTCTTCTCCCACAATAGAGTGACTAAATCCTTCTGATAGAGTCCTTGCCTTTGTAGAGACACCATTCTATGACTTGTAAGGATAGCTCTATTGTCACTCTAGCAACTCACGCTAATGTCACTCTAGCAACTCACGCTATTGTCACTCTAGCCACTCACGCTATTGTCACTCTAGCAACTCACGCTATTGTCACTCTAGTAACTCATACTACTGTCACTCTAGCAACTCACGCTATTATCACTCTAGTAACTCACGCTATTGTCACTCTAGCAACTCACGCTAATGTCACTCTAGCAACTCACACTATTGTCACTCTAGCAACTCACGCTATTATCACTCTAGCAACTCACACTATTGTCACTCTAGCAACTCACGCTATTGTCACTCTAGTAACTCATACTACTGTCACTCTAGCAACTCACGCTATTATCACTCTAGTAACTCACGCTATTGTCACTCTAGCAACTCACGCTAATGTCACTCTAGCAACTCACACTATTGTCACTCTAGCAACTCACGCTATTATCACTCTAGCAACTCACACTATTGTCACTCTAGCAACTCACGCTATTGTCACTCTAGTAACTCATACTACTGTCACTCTAGCAACTCACGCTATTATCACTCTAGTAACTCACGCTATTGTCACTCTAGCAACTCACGCTATTGTCACTCTAGCAACTCACACTATTGTCACTCTAGCAACTCACGCTATTGTCACTCTAGCAACTCACGCTATAGTCACTCTAGCAACTCACGCTATTGTCACTCTAGCAACTCACGCTATTGTCACTCTATCAACTCACGCTATTGTCACTCTAGAAACTCACGCTATTGTCACTCTATCAACTCACGCTATTGTCACTCTATCAACTCACGCTATTGTCACTCTAGCAACTCATGCTATTGTCACTCTAGCAACTCACGCTATTGTCACTCTAGCAACTCACGCTACTGTCACTCTAGTACATCACGCTATTTTCACTCTAGCAACTCACACTACTGTCACTCTAGTACATCACGCTATTGTCACTCTAGCAACTCACGCTACTGTCACTCTAGTACATCACGCTATTATCACTCTAGTACATCACGCTATTGTCACTCTAGTACATCACGCTATTGTCACTCTAATACATCACGCTATTGTCACTCTAATACATCACGCTGTTGTCACTCTAATACATCACGCTATTGTCACTCTAGTACATCACGCTATTATCACTCTAATACATCACGCTATTGTCACTCTAATACATCACGCTATTGTCACTCTAATACATCACGCTGTTGTCACTCTAATACATCACGCTATTGTCACTCTAGTACATCACGCTATTATCACTCTAATACATCACGCTATTGTCACTCTAATACATCCCAAGCAACCATGGCACATTGTGCAAACATGGGCACTAGATGGTTAGATGGGCAAGAGATGGTAGACTGAAAAGTAGCCTAGAAATTTCATGGGGATAATGTGGTTTTCCATTCTCATGGAATGTTACCTTGGGAAAAGGTTGGTTCAATGTTGCAAATCCATCCCATTGAATTGTCATATTGGCCCAACCTGATTACTATATAGCGTATCAATATTATATGGCGGAAGCTTTATTAACATATTGGAAAGACCATTTCCTGGAATAGGGAAGATTCAATCAATCGCAATTTATAAAATGTCTTCAAATTAATATTAAATTATTAATCGTTCAGCAAAACTATTTTTTTACTAAGTTTAAGTGACTAGACGAAGATGATCACAGGAACGATAAAGAGTTAAAGTTTTAGTTTCAAGGTTTAGAATTTATATTTTTTAAATAACACAATTTTAATATAAAGTATAAGTAAATAAGCTATATGAATGTGTAAAATGATAACGAAGGGTGAGTGGCACTGAGTGATTTTATAGCGTGGTTGCCAGATGTTAGTTTCTATGAAGCTTGTCTATTTTTTTAATTAGCTACTGTTAGGTAATTGTGAGAAACTTAATACATTTTCAAAATATTTATATGATAAATTACGAATAGAGGATAATATGCAATCCTAAACTGAATAAGTGAACATATTTGTTTCCAGTATGAGTCTGCTTTGCATTTTCGGTTATACATACATAGTGAAATTTTAAAATTCAGGTAGTTTGTTAGTGCTTTTCGTTGGAGGAGGTATTAGTTTTTTAATTCCCTTAATTAATTAAGGAAATTCTTCAAAACTGCACTCTGCGGCCTATTTAAAGTTATAAAATGGTGAATTGAAGTTTTTTAAATATACTTATAGTTCTTTTAAAGGTTATTTTATATAGTGTATTCGATATAGTTATTGCCTGCTTCTATAGGTGCAGTACCTAATTAGGTACCGAGCTGAATAATATTTTCTTTAGCCTATGGCTAAATATATGTACCGAGGGTAATTTTCGAGTTAATAATTCACCTTACGGTGTCACTTTTTCTCGATTTTTATAGAAATAAAGTACTACAGCAACTTGAAGATTAAATGATAATAATTTTTCAAACTTGATCGAAAACGTGAAAACGTCCGATAACTCGGAACTTACCATAAAATATTAATTTAAATTTATCTTTAAATATAATGATATAAATTTGAAATGCGATTCGATTTCTCAAAGTATATAACTACTATCTAGGTATGTAGGCACCTATTATTTAATTTAAAAATAGTTACAGAGATAACCTGTTAGTTACAACAAATTTGATACACGTACTTTTGTTCATTTCTGATAACTACAAAATTTGCTTGCAAGTATAGTAAATATTTAAATATAGGTAATTAATGTAACTGAACAGCTACGGAACTCTGCAAGTGATATTGAGAATTGATTAAGTAAATAATATTTTCTTTTTCAGGGTAGAGGTCATACCATCGCCATAAGAAAAGCTTCAAATTTTGAGAGGTATAGACAAGGCAGTTACTGCATTAACGGAAGGAAAGATAGGCGCAACAGAATGTGGACGAACCCATAGCCAAGGATATATATTATTAGACCTCTCACTGAATTATTGTATTCTTGTCTTTTTAGCTATGTAATTCGATTGAGACCATTTCCATAGATACTAGATTTGGTTTTGATCTCAGGGTTATAGTCAGCTTTTTATTATTGTCATTTTAGTTGTAATATCATATCTAACTATTCTATACTATATTATAATAACTCTTTATACTTATGATATAAAGCTAGATGTAATGTTTAAGTAACTGCTGAATTGCATTTTTAATGGATAGGTTTTTTAAGTTCGTTCTACTCTTCTGTTGTAACGATCTATGAATAAATAAATGAAAAACTAGAAGATGATTTTTATTTATCTTAATCATTATGATATTCCTTTTTTTAATAACAATGTTCTATTATTGATCTATTCAAGGCTTCAAAAATAATTCATTAAACCTTATGATTTATTTATTGTGACCAGAAGGGTCCAATATGGAAGTGCCATATTTAGCACATGGAAACCACCTAGTACCAAAGTAATTTCAATATTGGTTGCCAGTGCTTTTTCGACCCTGGCCCCATCATCCTCGGCAACATCTTATACCAAGATGGTTTCAACATTAGCCACCCATGCTGTCATCATGTGGGCCCAGTTTGTAAATGACCACACAGTACCAATGTGGTAGTGTCATATGTCACATGAAAACCACCTAGTACCAAGTTGATTTCAATACAGCTTGCCAGTTCTTTTACGACCTTGGCCCCATCAACCTTGACAACATCTTGGGTCGAGATGGTTTCAACATAAGTAGCCCATGCTGTCACCACGTTGGCCCATTTTGCAAATAACCACACAGTACCAATACAATTTGTCATCAGATTACGGGCTTGAATGGTACCTAGTGCCCACATTGGCCCCATTAAGTGTGGTTGCTTGGGATCACGCTATTGTCACTCTAGTACATCACGCTATTGTCACTCTAGTACATCACGCTATTGTCACTCTAATACATCACGCTATTGTCACTCTAATACATCACGCTATTGTCACTCTAATACATCACGCTATTGTCACTCTAGTACATCACGCTATTGTCACTCTAGTACATCACGCTATTGTCACTCTAATACATCACGCTATTGTCACTCTAGTACATCACGCTATTGTCACTCTAATACATCACGCTATTGTCACTCTAATACATCACGCTATTATCACTCTAATACATCACGCTATTGTCACTCTAATACATCACGCTATTGTCACTCTAATACATCACGCTATTGTCACTCTAATACATCACGCTATTATCACTCTAATACATCACGCTATTGTCACTCTAATACATCACGCTATTGTCACTCTAATACATCACGCTATTGTCACTCTAATACATCACGCTATTGTCACTCTATTACCATCTCTTTAAGAAGTCATAGGCAGGTTTCGTAGATTTTATTAAAATAGTTCTTCACGTCAATTTAGAAAGTTTTGGGAAATCGATTATCTCTGATCTCAACCATTTAATTTTGTGAAATGAGCGCAACTATTTTCAAGTATTGAATTTAAATAATGATATTAACAACGCTTTGCAAGATCTACTCTAAAAACGTCATTATGATTTAATGTTTCGTTTTCTTATGAGGTTCACTACTAATTGGCACAGACTCGGTTTAAAATATAATCCTGGGACGAGATCAGAAATATTATAGGAACAGTCTATTGAACATAAAAGATCAGATTTTATTTTAAATTTCATTTCGCCGAATAATTATTCGAAATCATCGTTTTATAACACTGTCGAATGGGTAAATATTTCAGAAAGTCAAATAAATAATATTAGTACTGACCAGTTAAACAAAGAAAACTAACAATCCTAGAGCATTGAGAAATAATTCATTAGAAGAGTACATTTAGTTTTTTTTTCTTTTCTCTGTCAAAAATTTCACCCTACTATATGATTGCTACATTCACCAGACAATTTCGTACTTCTTTCGCGTACTGCCCTGTCACCTTAATGATCACAGGTAAAAGTATCACCTTCTCATTTATATATATAGCGTTATAGGTAAATTCCAACACAGGAAATTCAACTGCTGAAATATTCCACAAAGAATATTCCACCGCTGGGAAGTTCCACCACAGACTTTTCCACCGCGTAATACTGAAAAACTTTAAGTGAAACTGATTTAAAATACATGGTTTTGGTGATATTTGGACAACATTTTATTAATTAAAAATTTCAGAAATTATAAGTATAGGTTACGTTAAGTGAAGGCCTTAACCTAAAGGATGAGCTAAGGTGCATATACGAAACAACGGACGAATGAAACGATTGGTTCAAGGTTATCTTTTCAATAAGTTTAAATTCGAATAAATTATATTTATTATAAAGTAAAGATAGTGTAAATTCGACAATAATGTTTCGCAGCCATGGTCGTGCACGATTTTGGTCCCATTTTATTATCTTTGAATTAAAGACATGAATAGTTGAAACTCAAATTTTGTAAGTTATTTTTATTCAATTTATCATATTGTTTATTGTTATTTATCACTTAATTTTTAACTGTAACCATATCTTTTTTATAACTACCATGGTGAAGGCTGAAACCAAAAAATATAACATGTACCGAAATGAAATGTTTCATTGTCACCCATATTTTAAAATTTGAATTATAAGACTTCAATTAAATTAAGATATTACACATATAAATCCACCACTGAAGGTGGTGGAGGGTGTGGAGAAGTGGATGGAGGAAGTTTGATTTTAAAAGAAGGATGTGAAGGAAATACAGAGTAAGATTAAATATGGGAAGCAGCCAGGGCCAGTTGAAAGTGAGGAATGGATTTATAAAGCTGTAAGGAGGAGTGATGTGTGTATGGATGGTGAGCATGTAAAATAAGATATTGAATAGTGGTGTGATTGGTGATTGATGGGGGTGTAGGTCATAACCCCCCCCCCCCCCGGTCATGAAGCCCCCCCCTCTCCCCATCGGTCATGAGACCCCCCTGATCAAGAGCCCCCCAGTCATGAGCTCCCCCCACCACCCCCCAACCCCCGTTCATGAGCCGCTCTGTTTTTTATCCTTATTTACCTATATTATTTAATCCTTATTGACACTTTTCTAGTTTATTACTGATTAAACATAAATTATATGTATAACGGGGGGGGGGGGCGTGCCACCCACAAACCACTCTGCCAGGTCATTAAACAATCATGAAGTGTGAAGTACAACAAACAAGCGGATACAACAAACTACATAAGCAACTCTCAGTTATTTCTATCTAAGTAGTTCTTCATTTATTTAACAATGTAAATAAGTTTTTTTAATCCTTATTTACCTAGTTGGCCCCCGGGGGGGGCTTAAGACCTAGGGGGGCTCATGACCGGTGGGGCTCGTGACGGGGGGGTGGGCTCTTGACAGTACCCCGATTGATGAAGGGCCTCCTCATGTCGAAAACTGTTATGATTCCCAGAGTAAGAAGAGCAATGGCCTCCTCAACAACCACCTATTGCTCTTACTAATGTTGGATATAAGATGTTCAAAAGTATGGTGAAAGAGAGAATGGTGGTACAGAGAATATATGATGAGAGAGTGTAGGGTGTTTTTGAAGGCGGGGTTCACGGAGAGGAGGAGGATGAAAGAGATTGAAAGAGTATTTTTTAATTCAAGGTTATTGTGTGGATTAATGTTATAGGATGAAAGAGAACCTAAAGATTATTGCGATTAATTTTTGTAAGGCGTTTGATAGTGTGGACAGGCAGGCTTTGATAGAGGCCAGAGGGGGTGGAATATATAGTAAGTGTGATTGAGGTGATAGTGAGGATGTATGGAGGAGACAGTACTGAAATATGGAGGAGACAGTACTGAAATATGGAGGGAGGAAGCATTGATGAGAAAGTTGGACATTAAAAGTGGTATTAGGCAGAGGTGTGCGCGGTCGCCACAGTTGTTGGTGATAGTAGTTGGTATGATTATTTGAGAAGATGTTGGGAAGTAGATTAGAATATAGCAAGGTAGCGTGTTTGTGTTATTTTATATTGATGATGGAAAGATCTGCGAGAGGATGAGAGAATGGTGGAGTTGCTATAGGTGGAAGCTGGGAGATGTGGATTGAAAATGAATAGGGATAAGAATATTTATATGATTGTCAATGGAGAACAGGATGAAACGAGGCATTTCTGTGGCGGGTAGACCACTCGTCTGACATAGTCTAGGCGTGTGTGAGTGGCTGACAGTGTTCGGTTTTGTTGAAGATGAGCTCGGAACAAAAGTTCTGATTATTTTTATTTTAAGTGACCTAACTGAAACCCAGCCGTCTGATGGTGACCGGAAATTTCGGTTTCGAAAAATTCGGTCCCGGAATTATAAATGACATCTCAACATAAATGTCCGTTATGTTGTTTATTGTATCTAATAATTTGTTGTACTGTACACTTCCTGATTGTTTAATAACCTGGCAGGGCAGCTTTGAGGGCAACTTACAAGTCTTATTTATACCTCAGACCGAAAGTTCCAAGACGGAATTTTCCGCCCAACTCTCGTGTTAGATAAATGTCAAGCATGTTAAAATTATTAATGTTATGTATCATTTTACAACAGTTATTCGCTTTTAATAAATATACAAAATATTTGAGTATTCATAATTTCGACTTTTTCTAATACTGTTCTTTAATAAAATCATTATAAAATGAGACCGAGTTTTCGGAGACTAAATTTTCTTAAAGTCCCGTGTGACATAACTTTGCAGTTCTGCGAGAACTTGTGTTCAGACCACTGCGGTTCGGAGGCTAAACAGTCCGTGCGACACCCCCTGGCTTTTAACATGGGTTCAGTGGAATTACCTTTCAAAAGCGATTTTTCAGGGGCCAATCCGCTTTTTAAATTCAGCGCAAAACCGCTCGTTTGACTGGGCCCTTATAGGTTAAACTACAAAATGTATCTAAATTATAAATTTTGTTATGATTAAAGAAGGGACTGTAATCTAAAATATTCTTCCTCATCCCCTCATGTCTAGAAATAGCTTATGGTAATGATATAGCAGATGCGTTATGATCAACTTTTCAAATCTGAATAATTGGCTAGAGGCGTCTCTGTGCCACCTTCGACACGTGACTTTGAACTGTACCAAAGCACGAGACTTTGAACTGTACCAAAGCACTAGACTTTGAACTGTACCAAAGCACTAGACTTTGAATTGTACCAAAGCACTAGACTTTGAACTGTACCAAAGCACTAGACTTTGACCTGTACCAAAGCACGAGACTTTGTACTATACCAAAGCACTAGACTTTGAACTGTACCAAAGCACTAGACTTTGAACTATACCAAAGCACGAGACTTTGAACTGTACCAAAGCACTAGACTTTGAACTGTACCAAAGCACTAGACTTTGAATTGTACCAAAGCACTAGACTTTGAACTGTACCAAAGCACTAGACTTTGACCTGTACCAAAGCACGAGACTTTGTACTATACCAAAGCACTAGACTTTGAACTGTACCAAAGCACGAGACTTTGTACTATACCAAAGCACTAGACTTTGAACTGTACCAAAGCACTAGACTTTGAACTGTACCAAAGCACTAGACTTTGAACTGTACCAAAGCACTAGACTTTGACCTGTACCAAAGCACGAGACTTTGTACTATACCAAAGCACTAGACTTTGAAGTGTACCAAAGCACTAGACTTTGAACTGTACCAAAGCACTAGACTTTGAACTGTACCAAAGCACTAGACTTTGAACTGTACCAAAGCACTAGACTTTGAATTTTACCTAATCATGACGGATAGGAAAAATCAACGAAGAGTAAAATTCAGCTTTGAGATTTCACAAAAAAAGTATGTATGTTATATATTTCCAAACCTAACATCTTTGAAAAACACAAATAGAATTACACCTCATTAACCCAAAAGGAAATAGCTATACCGGTGTTAGGAAAATTGCTACTGGGAAAATTGCCACTGGGAAGATTGCTACTGGGAAATCTGCCACTGGGAAGATTGCTACCGGGAAAACTGCCACAGAGAAAATTGCCACTGTGGGAAAACTGCCACTGTGGGAGTATTGCCATTCGAAAAATTGCCCTTGAGGAAAATTACCGCTGTGGTAAAACTGCCACCCGGAAAATTGTCACTGTACATATATAAATTCATACTGAATTTTATTTTTCGAAAATCCCAAAAATCATAGGTACTGAATTTAATGTTGATCAGAATTTAATATATATAAATTTTACAATGTGTAGGTACATCTCATAACAAGTTATACGATCTAAGTGAATTCTTCTGTCGGTGGGTATGAGTGTGCTGATACGCAATTAATTCTCAGCTTAATGTGTTTAATTGTTCCCTGAAGAGATTAAACCAATAATAAATAAAATCTTGTTGCATTAGTTACAATAATAAATAAAATTTTGTTGCATTATACTTTCAATAATAAATAAAATCTTGATACATTAATTTCACGATAGACAACAAAACATGTAGCATAAGTTTCACGATAAATAGTTACGTCTTAGACAATAAAAGTCAAAAAATTTCAGTAACTAAAATCAATTAGTTATTAAATTTTGCTTAAATATCTCAAACCGAAATGGGCCTCTCAGGCTCATTGATCGTTCCATGGTTGAATAGTTATTTTCAACTTGCCAATTAAAGATGAACGCACAGTGAAAATTCTTTCTACATAAAATTCGAATATTTATGTATTCAGTTCGGTAATTTTTCTATAGAGTAAAACATTTTTTCAGTTTGTTAATATATTGTTAATATATTTTATAGTGGCAATTTTCCACTGTGGCAATTTTCCTCAGTGGCAAATTTCCAGGTGGCAGTTTTCCCACAGTGGCAATTTTTCCACAGTGGAAATTTTCCAAGTGGCAATCTTCCCAGTGGAAATTTTCCCACATGGCAATTTTCCGCGCACGAGCTATACCTACTAATTCATTACTTCATTTCCAATATAATTTGTATTCTCTGTAAATAGATATATATGTTATGTATGTTCTTCACCGTAAAAGTTCATCTCTAGTGGAATATTATTTGTACCTTAATATTCATAATTATTTTTGTATTAATGGCTTTACCGAACAAAAACTGAAGACCTGTTCTGTAACCTTTACGCAATTTTAAAATATCTGTGAAAAAAAACTCATTCATTTCATTGAAAATCGCAATTTGATCGCAATTAAAGCATCAATTTGATATGCCATAAATACATGTAATGTACTAAACTATATTAGCTATCAAGAAAGTAATTCAAATCTTTCTTTTAAGCACGAGTGAAAATGTTCTGGGTGTGACATTTCACTCTGCGTATAAGCAATCCAAACTTCTAATGCCGTCAATCAAAGTTCGCAAAGTTTGTATTAGTTTCACTTGAAATAGTTTAGGATATTGCTGCTATATTAGAAGTAGAGATATTTCATAAAGTGAATTCGGCTATTGGAAGTAAGGGAATAATTAATTAAACTCATTGAGAGAGAAGGGGGGAAAGTTATAGCGGGTTGATAATCCCGTATCAATCTTCGGTGGAAATAGAGGACAAGAAAAACCGGTTTAAAAAAACAGTGAAAAAACCTGGTCAAAAACTGTGTAAAAAACCATGCTAAAAAAACGTGGAAAACTGGTCAGAATAACCCCGTGCATAACAAAACCCGTGGTCAAGAATCCCTTACAATGAATACTGCGGTGAAAGAGCTCCTGGACAAAAAAAACATGTCAAAAATCCCACTGTTCGAAAGAAAAAAAACTCAAAACAGTTTCACATTAAATTTACTCGAAGTCAAATTACCAATTTTCGAAATATGTTAAAAGTAACTTGAAGTTTTGAAATTAATTTATCGATCATTATCCATTGTTACATTCTGTAAAGTATACATTTTCTCGCTAACGAATCGGGTCGAAGGTTCAGTGTACCCAGATGCAAAATTATGTGGGGATACCGAAGATGCTTCCGATCTGAGAGAAATGTCGCTGAGTACAAAATAAATAAAATACAAAGGACCTCTAAAAGGAGAGTGACTTCATGAACGAAGTGAGCAGCCACTAGACTAGTCGATGACAAATTCATGGAAACAGAAAAGCTACTCCATGTAATGGGATGATAAGGGACAGAAGCACTACTAACTGCCCTCGCGGAAGGAAAAGGAAAATGAAGCGTACAAGACTATACCTAACTCAAAACCCAATAACTTGTAGTTGAAGAGAATATCTATAGCGCTATCCTCTAATATAGTAAGTATGGCGTTAAAAATAATAAGCATGGTAGAAAATAAGTAATATAATCCATAAGAATGTCACTCCTCTCTTACATTCACCACAGATGCCTCAGAATGGGTCTAGGAAAAAATCCCCCGGCGGAAAAAATCCCCCGGAAAGCATCAAACGAAGAAAGAATATCCTCAAGTCAAGAATAAAAAAATGTAATAAATATTTGCATCGATATTTTCCCTAAAATACCTACAAAGAGAAGAAAAAGATAATATCAGAAAGAAAAGCATGTACTTATAGTATCAAATTACAACAGTTTGAATAAACAAACATAAAAAAATTAGACTGTAACTAACTAACGTTACATAATCTGAAAATAGTAAATAGACTGTACAAAACTGGAAGTTTTAATTGTATGTTATTGCCTTAATATAGCTTTATAAATGAACTATATTCGTCATATTTTTCTACAACATTGCGCAGTCTAATAGAGAAATCTTGATATTTGCGATTCTTCAGAGGAGTGTTACCAGCACTAAGTTGCTCTAAGCAAAATTACCGAAAAGATTGTTTTATTACAAAAGACTTTGACGTAGAAGATTTACACATTTAAAATTAAATTACAGTCAGCTATACATTTGGTGCTTGTGACCTTTAATTAACCATACTTATACGTAACATAAAACATATTATATTTACACAGTAGAAAGAAACTAGTTAACTATTGAACTATAGAGTGATGGTAGATGATTAAAACTAGCGATATATAACTATCAAACGACAAATAAGGCACAGAAATGTTCAAACGATGCCATTCAGTTAATATGTTTTACCATTTGAATAAACGATGCAGCAATAAACTGATTAAACAAGTATTGAAAATAAACTAAATTTCGTATAATATTATATTCAAAATTTAACTTATTTAGATATTACCTCTTCTTTATCATCTACACTCTTACGAGTCTACAGCTACAGTGACTGTACATCTCATAAATTTGATGTTTCTAATTAGGCATTTAGCTTGAAACTGATGGTCAAAGATTAAAACTAGGGATATGTAACTATCAATAGAAAAATAGGGCACAAATATGTTTTCTGGGGGGATTTTATCCGCGGGGGATTTTTTTTGGTAGGATTTTTTCCGGATACTCTCAGAATAGAGCCATTTCTTATCGAAAATTTAAAATCTTTTATTATCATAAATAGAAGTTTAAGCACCCTACTAGCAAGTTAGCAACATTGGCTTTGCAAGTGAGTCTCATTTTTGTTTGTGTGGAGCCAATTCATATTAGATGTTATTCAGTTACAATTTATTAATTAAGTTTGTGATTGTAACAAATAAGAATAATGATCAACTAAGGTACTCGTGTCACATTCATTATTATGTTTTCCTGCAGCTAACCTATCTTTGAGGAAGGCTGGATACTCCATGATTGGTTGAGAGACATTTCGTCGACAAGACGTTTCGTCGACAGGACATTACGTCGACAAGACGTTTCGTCGACAGGACATTTCGTCGACAAGACGTTTCGTCGACAGGACATTTCGTCGACAAGACATTTCGTCGACAATTTTCGTAAATGGGATATTAACACACTCTAATGTTACAAAACATGTATAATTAATATAAGACGCAGAGTTTAAATAACCTCTAATATTATGGATTTCCCGTTGAGTTTGAATCTTTTCAATCAAAAACATGTATAATAATTGTACATGATCAGAATAATGTATCAAAAGACCAAATTACAAAATTGAATAATGGTAAGAAGGAAAACTATTAAATAAATTTCACTAATTTTTACAAATTTATTTCAAAGTAATTTGAAATATTGTAAATGCTATTGTCATACCAAACAATGAAATCATTGAAAACTAAAGGATTTAGGGCTCAAACACAGTACAAGCAGAGTGGATCGGTGCGAGCGGAGCACCATTAATGTTGTTTGGTATTCGTATGCAGAGACGCTTGGCTGTTCACACTGCGAGCGGAGCGGCGCTCCAAATAAACAATAATATTAATGGCGCGCTGCTACGCTCCGCTTGTAGTGTGAACGTACACTAAATCCACACTCAAAGAGCATTCATATTATATTTTCTATAAGTAGCCTCGTATCACATTTGCCTATTAGTATCTTGCCCTGTTTTCTCGGGTAATTGTGTTTTTTTTTTTTGGTACTTATGAGAATATTAATAATAATATATTAGTTCTACAATATTATGTAATAAGCTCATATTTTTTTGTAGAGGATTTCTAATATTTTTTATAGCAGGATCAAAATTTGAAAATGGGATACAATTTCATTTTCAATTTGAAGCCAACTAATTGTTTCTAAGAATAACTTTTTGGTAAAAAAAATAACATAAAATATCGATAAACATTCAAGGGGAGTGTTTTTTTATAAAATCTTGTCATTCAATCTAGGATTACCACTCAATTACCGAACACTCGCATTAGTCGAACAGTGGGCATTTACCTACTTGTGCTTAAGGGTGGAGCGAAAATGGTCACTTTTGTAGAAATTGTTGAAAAATATAATGCCACCATACCTTTTTTTGAACCTAACCCTAAAAACTGCAGTAAAAAAAAATCAGATTTACCCATTAATATTATGAGGTTCCTCATCTCGTTTGAAATATTCAAAATATGTAAAAATATCAAAAAAATTGAAAAATGAATGTTTCCAAAACACTTCAAATTTCATTCTCCCACTCTCTTTTTCCTATAGAACAAGCATAGAAAACCATTGTGTAAAAATTTAAGACGTGTGAAATAATGTGATTAGGTTCCTCAAAGCAATATAAAGATGAAAAAAACTGCATAAATTATGAAAATTTCAATCCTTTTATTTACGAACTACAAGTTATTACATCAACTTTGACCATTCCATATTAAATCGATATAAGATGTTTTATATCGGTGTCCGGAAAACTGCCAGGCGGAAAACTGCCAGGCGGAAAACTGCCAGGCGGAAAACTGCCAAGCGGAAAACTGCAAGGCGGAAAACTGCCGAAGCAGAAAACTGCCATGCGGAAAACTGCCAGGCGGAAAACTGCCAGTCACTTAATGGGAATTTATGTATTATTTTACTTTTATTATTTAGTTATAAACACATTCAAATAACATTTTCATTAAAAAAACGGCGTCAGCCCTTCGTTAAGGGATTAAGGGGATATTCAATTTTACAGTAATAACAAAATAGATATTGGATTACTTAATATCCAAATGAAAATTATATTTCAACAAAGCTACCTTATTAAACACACAGTAAACCAAACTTCAGTACACATAAGGAAGTAACAATTACCATTTTATACTTATTTGCTATGTCACGTACATTTTAAAAAACATGTTAAGTTACGTATATAGTCCCTTGTTTTTAATTCCTATATTAATGTCAGCAATATAACCTTCGGTTCAAAAGCAAACGTTAAACCCCGCGTACTGATTTGTGATTAATAGCTAATTAGATATTCTCATAATTAATTAATCTTAAATTATACAATAAATTAAGTGTATATTAAATCAACATATATGTATGTTCAATATTTATTATATTTACATTATTATTCTCCATGTCAATTGCACAACTCCTTCATTTTTACAATATTCCTTTATATGCAACAAGTATTAATAATTAATGTACAATCCAATTCGATCGAGTGAAATTGTCAGAGAATTTGGTACTATTGGTAGGTAATAGCTGTTTAATAATCATAGATGTTGTGTTGCAAATTCTAAATATTTTACAAACATATATCGAAGTTGCTTTATAATGAGTACAAGCAAATATTAAGCTTGTAGGCTTGTTCAATTCTCAAATTATAGAAAAAAAATTAGACAGTTAGCGCGTTATGAACTGATAATTTAAAGATGCGTTGTGTAAAGAAAGAAATTGTACTCTGTCCCTAATACTAATATTTCTTTGTTCCTTCTCTAAGTATTTTAAACCTTTTCTAAGAACGATTTTAGTTTTTAATTTCTATATTATATTTCATTTATATCTTAAATATTTATATATTTACATATTTTTCTAATAAATTGTCTACATTTAATTATTATTTTTGTTTTGTATACTAAGTAAAAATGAATGTTCCGTTACTCCTTACCGTTGGGCGAACAACATTTTTATAAATTAAAATGTTATTATTGACTAAAGTCATTAAATTGCCATTAAATGACAAGCAGCTTTCCGCCTGGCAGTTTTCCGCTTCGGCAGTTTTCCGCCTGGCAGTCTTCCGCCTGGCAGTTTTCCGCCTGGCAGTTTTCCGTGTACCTTTATATCGATACAACACGTTTTAAGTGAGTATATACTCCCAATGAATTTAATAAAAAATAAACTAAAAAATAGTATTATTCCTTTATTAGGTAATATTATGCTCTCAAGTAACAGTTTAATGTTTATGCTAGAACTTATAAAATGCAAACAATTTATTATACAGTTAAGAAATCCCTCTTGGTGTTAATTAAATGCTGGTATTTCTCTCTTGGACTCAAATAAACTTCGTATTTAGCCCTCCCGCTTCTGTTATCCGTAAACTGCAAGTGAAGCATCTTCATGAAGTCTTCAATTTCATCGTAGAAGAACATCTTCTTAATTCGTGGTTCTTTCACAAAGGATTGCTGCCAATTAACAGACCGTCAGCTTCAAAATTTAGCTCTGGAATTACGAAAGTTCATATTGATTTCCCTTTTTAATCTTTTCAAGATTTCATAAAAAATTTCCATGCCAATTCCATGATTGCTCTTTGTCATCTTGTTGCATACAGATTAGATGTTTTTGACATGTGCAAAATAATCATTTCTTTGAATCACTGGAACGACAATATCTTTAGTTATAGGATTAATTTTTTTGGTGGGATTGCCCCATCTTGAATAGGTTTGCACTCCATCTTGAGAAGAAGAATTAACTTTAATTTCAAACCAGGTTAGAATTTACACCTTCATTATAAGCAACACAATTGACTTCAACTTGTTGAGTATCCAATTTGCCGTTGTGAGCCATCGTGCATTAGACAATTTCCCAGGACTCTTACAAGCCATGTTAGCAGAACAATTGCCTTCTGAAATAGAAAGATGGATGTCGTAGAGATACTTCTGATCGGTGCTTGGATTTCATCTGTCAACGAAACACAAGTTAGTAGGAATTTGCTCAAAAGCAACAACACTCAGCGCTTCGAATTTTTCCAGTTGCTTCCCAATAGGGCCAACAAATCCTCCAGGCTCTGTTTTTTCCCCATCCAAATTACTGGTTAGATGCCGCAAAGGGAGCTCATTTGCGTGGTGCTGACATACGAACCAGTGAACTTGTCTGTTATTCTTTTTTTCTAACAATCTTATTACACCTCCTTTATTTCCAGTATTCAATGCTGTGCCATCACAGCATACTGCAGCCAGTTCATCACTAACAATGTTATTTTATTCTAGATAGGACACTAATGCGTTACATACAGCTTTCGCATATTCTGTCTTTATAGCCAAGCGCTCAATGTATTTAGAGCCAGGTTCTTCTGTCAGTGTTATGTGTTCTTCCGTTTTTTTGCGATCTGTTCCTTACATCGTATCAACAACAAATATGTTGTTGTTGTATTTTCTCCCATCAAAATATACGGAACATAGTAATTGTTTCAATCTAATTTCTTGCTGAAGTGTAACCAAGATACTCGTCACTATAATATGCCGCTTTATGTGGGGCTTGAGGAACCTCTATACATCCATTGATTTGTGTTATATTTTGATTATAGTACATAAATACACAATATGTAATTATTCATAAGTATCAACTTAAAATTCAGATTCAACTTTTGGGTATTACCTACAGAAGTCATTTTTTTTTTAAATCACTTTTTTGAAAATATTCAATGTCATCTATAAATGGTTTAATAGGAAGATCCTTTTAATGGGGTTAATTTGGGATATGGATAAATATATAAATCATAGTGGGAGAACGCATTGAAAAGGAAAAAAATATTGAAAATTCGTTTTATAAGAAATTTTCTAAGTCTTTGAGGAACCTCTAAAAAATTTTTATAGAGAAATCCATTTATGAGGGTTAATTTGGCATCAGTGCACATAAAAAAATCATGGTGGGGGAACGAATTAAAAAAAAAAAGTTTTTCGCTCCTCCCTATCAATGTGATTGTCAATGGCAAATCCGACGACATAAATCTTATTATTATCAAACTTTAATTATTGAGAGGAATTGTTTCAAATTTTAGAAATCACAAACGTAACTCGACCCAAAAATATTAAATTACTTCAAAATAATTTGGTACTATCGAGTAGTTTTGGTTTAGTATTAAAGACTTAATTTAAAGTAGAAAAACGATTGAAATTTATTTAATAGTTTGTGTCGCTACCATTATTCAATTTTGTAATTTGATCGTTTAATACATTATTCTGTTAAAGTACATGTTTTGTAACTATATTAGAGTGTGTTAATATACCATTCACGAAAATTTGTCGGTGAAACGTCTGCACACCCCATGATTATGTGATGTACTTTCAGGTGCACCTAAAATGTGTCGCATAATCAGGCATTGACATGTCTGTTATCAGTCTACAGAATGTACGTTCCTAGAATCAATTTTCAAAATAGCAGTGTTTATATGGTGTCGAATGATCTTTAATATTTCTAAGTTTATTGGCATTCACGGGTATTGCGTTCCACTATCTTTTCCACCTAGCTTTGCTTCTCCTCTTAATTTTGCATTTAATCTATGTACTGTGAGTGTAATATCTTGCATGTATGAGTTGATTTTCTACAAAGTTTCTTGCTGCAACATCTGCTTCTTGCTGCAACATCTGCTTCTTGCTGCAACATCTGCTTCTTGCTGCAACATCTGCTTCTTGCTGCGACATCTGCTTCTTGCTGCGACATCTGCTTCTTGCTGCAACATCTGCTTCTTGCTGCAACATCTGCTTCTTGCTGCAACATCTGCTTCTTGCTGCAACATCTGCTTCTTGCTGCAACATCTGCTTCTTGCTGCAACATCTGCTTCTTGCTGCAACATTTGCTTCTTGCTGCAACATCTGCTTCTTGCTGCGACATCTGCTTCTTGCTGCAACATCTGCTTCTTGCTGCAACATCTTCTTCTTGCTGCAACATCTGCTTCTTGCTGCAACATCTGCTTCTTGCTGCAACATCTGCTTCTTGCTGCAACATCTGCTTCTTGCTGCAACATCTGCTTCTTGCTGCAACATCTGCTTCTTGCTGCAACATCTGCTTCTTGCTGCAACATCTGCTTCTTGCTGCAACATCTGCTTCTTGCTGCAACATCTGCTTCTTGCTGCAACATCTGCTTCTTGCTGCAATATCTGCTTCTTGCTGCAACATCTGCTTCTTGCTGCAACATCTGCTTCTTGCTGCAACATCTGCTTCTTGCTGCAACATCTGCTTCTTGTTGCAACATCTGCTTCTTGTTGCAACATCTGCTTCTTGTTGCAACATCTGCTTCTTGCTGCAACATCTGCTTCTTGCTGCAACATCTGCTTCTTGCTGCAACATCTGCTTCATGCTGCAACATCTGTTTCTCGCTGCAACATCTGCTTCTTTCTGCAACATCTGCTTCTTGGTCAACATGCGCAGGCACCAAACAGAAATGAAATATCTTTCCACTTTTCTGTTTGTCTTGGATATTTCTAGAATGTTTGGATGAGTGTTGTATATATTCATTAACGCACTTGAGTCGGAAAATATAGTAATTATTTGGAGACAATTGCTTTTCAGATCGCAATAAGTTCAGTTCTGGGCATTGAGACCACGAACAAGGCCGTCTATAGTTATAGACGGCCTTGCTATAGTTTATCAGACCAGCTCATCATGTCGTTTATAGTTCTATCAGCTGTTCAAAGTGGTACAATCAAATCTAATTACTGACGCTAGAATCAATGGATAAAGATGGCACGCAACATATTTTCTTCGGTTTTTATGCCATTGTTATTTTTTATCGGCGTTGTCTCCGATATAAATTAAGGAATGTTGCAGATTTTCTGCCATCAGATTTATGTGAAATTATTCATTATAATATACAAAAGTGTTTTTTAACCAAGTAATGCCCAGCAACGGAGACAAGTTAGAGACTTAGGTTTTTGATCATCAATCGTTATTCTCCTCGTTAGGATTAACATTTCTATACTCTGTTGTTTTGTTAACTAAGTTACCTGGTTTGTTAATAAAGACTGATAAACCTAATTAAGTGATAATTTTGTAACCTTTGACACTAGCTATTCCATATTTTAGGGGCTGGCAAACTCTATGTCAATTTTGAGCTAAAAAATTTCACAAAACTTCAGATCAAAGCCAATTTGATCTTCTGATCTTTGAAAATTTCAAGCCAAAATTAACAGGGGAACATAGGAATAAGTTCAAAACTCAGGCAAATTAAACCTATCTGAGTTTTGACTCTTTGAAACATACTCTGTAACATGGTCTAGGTTAGGTAGGTATATTAAAGGTTCAGTCAATTCAATTTTAAATTTATTAATCTTAACAGTTGTTACAGATTGAAATTCGAAAAAAATTGCAGTCCTTTGACAACTCTGGATTGGGATGTGCTTAAAGGGGCAGTTCAGTCAATTTTTGTTTTTATAATATTAATGTTGAACGATCACTTAGTAAGAATAAAGCATTCTTGTAGAATTAAACGGTTGAAAAAAATATAATAAGCGATATATATCATATTTTATAAATTCGATTTAGTTCCTGCGTCCTCCTACAGATGGCGCCACCACTCTGTACTATTTGTTTACATTTTACAGCTGATAACATGTGAACAATTTTTATATCAACAGTATTAACAGGTAATTTATGAAGAGATGGCTTTCTTTTCAAAACTAAATCTAATTGTCTCGAAAGACAGTTTTCAATTTCACAAATTCTTTTCACCATTTTCATAAGTAAATAACCGATTCATGTCTGGGACTGGTTATCATTTTGTTTACGTACTACAATGATTAGTTACGCGGTCCACTGCAGTCCACAGATGGCGCCACTAATTTACAATATACTTTTTATATAAACATTTCTAAAATCAACGAATATTCTAATGTTACATAAATAAATATACTAAATCGATTTAGGACCAATTTGGCGATAGTTTGATGTTGACTGAACTGTCCCTTTAAAAGAAGCCCAGAAGCGTCCGGTATTATCTAGTAAATGATTATTTATATCATATGGTGAATGGCAATGTACATGTTTGATGGTTAACGACGGTCAAACAGTTAATTGTGTTGATTAATCTTAAAACTAAAAATAAATTATAAATTGACCTAAAAAGCGTTCGGTACCGCCCGGTAATATCTAGTACGCCTGGTAGCATCTAGTACCGCCCAGTAGCATCTAGTACCGCCCGGTAGCATCTAGTACCACCCGGTAGCATCTAGTACCGCTCTGTACACTGTACATGATTATTTATATCGTTTGGTGAATGGCAATGTACATATTTGATGGTTAACGAATGGACAAACAGGTAAAAAAAGTCCGATACACTGTACGGGATTATTCATACCTTGTGGTGATTATATTTCATGGTAAAACGAAATACACAAATCAATCTATTGTATAAATATCCAATAACCGAAGATTACTAATTTACCGAACAAAATTAAAATCATAGGACTTTCCTCTATCACCGAACACTATCCAATTAACGAACCTTATCAAAATCACTGGACTTCACCCAACCACCGAACACTTCCCAAAAAAAATGGAGACAATTTTTTTGAGCTTATTATTTCGAGGTAGGTACAATAAACATCAACAATATTATTCAGATGAGATTTAGAAGCAATTAGTTAAGAAATCAGTCTTTATGAAAGAAGACATACATTTCTACATTTCTAGCAATTTCATTCGTTGATTTAGCTCATTCAACACGGTTTATTATTTCTATCTTCTGTTCGAGAGATACTTTTTCTCTTCATTGAACAATTATTTTGGTCTTTGTGTTTTACACTCTGGGCCTCTTTGAAGTAATGATGTAAAGCTGAAAATAAGATAACTAAAACTCATACAGGGTGTCCCAAAAAAAGCGGAACCTAAGTTCAAATTAGTATATCTCTACAACCAGTGAAAGAACATGTTTCTTTTTAGCATTATATTGTTTGTTGAACCTTTCTTTCTCCATCTACAAGTAAATTTTCCTAATGTTTCATTAATTTCGTAGATGTTATAATGATTTAATTGATGGGTGGTGAAAATAGCTTTGCGCGAATGGTCAGAAAACGGACACTGAAATTAAATTCAATATTAAGAATATACTTATTAAACAATGATTCCATTATTATAATACTTATTTTGAGGTTTAAGAAAAATGTATTTATTACTCCTTTCATAAAACATTTAGTTTTATTCTATATCACCTATATTTTTATCTTAGCAAGCATTTTGATGTCATCTTCTCATCGCTGCCATAACTCAGTTAATTTGCCTTCGATCTTTTATTTAATCAAATTTAATTCAATAAATTTCCCAATTAATTC